>ML812420.1:46229-57134 GCA_009831015.1 Picea engelmannii
TGGATTTCGGCTATACGTATGCTCCTAACCTCATCCATCAGGGGGCATCTGTTATCACTGAAATTTCGTCTACACATGGCGACAAGAACTCCACATCATCAAAACAGCAATGAAGTCATTCATGGCACTGAATTAAGTTCACATCATTCCAGAAGGGTCAAAAACTATACAAAGTAACCAAAAATTGAAGGGCACTTTACAGCAGCATGGTGCGCGCGCATATGCGTGGGACAAAAATGTGTTTTTGGTGCATGCGCGCCCCGACGCGCGCCTGTCAACATAAAAAGCCGTGCATCTGCTAATACGGCGCATTAATTGCTTAAGTCGGCCTCCCGACTGCCAATGGACCGGCCCCCAAGATGATTTGACCTTCATATCAGGGTCGGCTCTGCAAATTCGGCGAATTAATGGCTTAAGTGAACCCTAAACAGGTCCGTGTTTACACCGGAAGTTGGTTACGTGATCGCCTGGAAAATGCTATAAATAGCCGTGGAGACTCATTGTTTTAGAAGAGAATTCAAAGCAGAGTTACACTATCTAGATGATTCAAAGCCTAGCCTTTGACAACCAGTCCATCAGCTGTGTAATCCAGAGTTCTCTCACCACTCATTTTTGTTCTGTTCATTTTGTAAGGAAAGCATTTTGTTGAGGGCCCCGAAGGACCTTTCGCTGGAGGGAGAGGGAACCCCTATCTCTGTCTTCAGCGTGTGCTCTGGTTTCGCTAATAGATCAAGCCTTGAAACCATTAATGACTCCCTTGTCTTACGTTTGATGTTTTTATTGTTATTTGCTTTCAGTTGTTAGATAGATTGTATTCTGTTTTGTTTTCTGTTTTCTGTTAACCCTTGCTGCCACAGATGTTCTGCCTTGGTGAACCCAACAGGGCATGCAGAGTAGTCTCCATTTTGCTCACCCGGTGACAGATTGACCACGAACAATACCAACTTACCCATAGGGGCCCACATGAATTTTGGCGTTTCACCTCCTAGGGTTAGGTTTTTGGATGTATAGGGTTTTGGAATTCATGAGTAATATCAAAAAGGCCTCTGGAGCCTCATTGTAAATTCTGCTCAGACGTCTGTGCGTAGCAGCCACTGTGTTGTTCTTCATATCTCTGTGTTTATTGTATTCAGTTTTTTAATCAGTTCGTTCCACTCCTAAATCCGGATCAATACACATGTACACCATGCTAATCAACGATGTAGCTTAGGTAATGGACCATGTCCATGCCAAAGGATCATTTTTCCAAGTTGGCATATAGCTTCTGCTACCGCAAGGTATGTAGAACCTGTTGGATATGCTACAAGTGTTCCCCCAAAGTCTTGTTGTAGATGAGGATGTCATCTAGATACACCACTACAAAATTATTAGTGAAAGGCCATAGGATATAGCTCATCATCCTCATGAAATTTGCTAGAGAATTTGTCAAACCAAAGGGCATGACAAGCCATTCAAAAATACCTTCTTTTGACTTGAAAGTGGTCTTCCATACATTTTTTTGTTGTATTGGGACCTGGTGGTAGCTAGACTTCAGATCAATCCTACTGAAGTATTTTCCCCTTGTGCGTTGATCAAGGAGGTCGTCGATTCAGGGAATCAGGTACCGGTTCCTGACTGTAACTTTATTCAGGGCCTGGTAATCAATGCAAAGTCACTAGGTCCCATCTTTATTTTTCACCCACAAGGTGAAGAGCTGGGATAGATGTGCCCCTTGTGGAGCAGTGCTTGGATCTGCTACTTGATCTCCTCATTCTCTAATAGAGAGCAGCGGTAGACTGGCCCATTGGGTAGTGGTGCGGTAAGGGTCAAATCAATGAGATTCTTGACCTGATAGTGCAGAGGTACCCTAATAGGTTAGGAGAAGATATATTAGTATTATTCCATGACCTTATCCACTTTCTCATGCTGTGTGGGGAGTTCAGATGCGGAGGCTCTGGATGTGGTTGCGATATTTCACTCACTCTGAGAGATAATCATGAATAAGACAAGCTTCCCAGGTCTGAGAGATGACCTTCCTGCATTTCTTGGCAGATATCAAGGAAATATCACTAGGTGGGACTGCCTCGGGTATTCTGTACAATTTCCTATTCAAAGTAATAATAACACTGCAAGGCCTAGACTCATATACAACATGATGTTTCCATAAATAAGGTTCACCCAAAAGAACATTACAAAATTCGATAGGATAAACATCACACAATACCTTGTCTTTGAAGGGCTTGATGTCGTACGACAAGCTAGACTGTTGGATGACACATATATCGCTTCCTTGGCGGATCCATCCAATGGTGTAGGGTTTGGAGTGTAGTGTGGTCGGCAAGGATAGATTCTTGATGACCTCAGCTGAGATGAGGTTCTTCTGGCTACCACTATCAACAATAAAGTGCAGCAGGGTGCCTTTCATCCACATCTGTGAATGAAAAAGTCGCTCTCCTTCCTCTGGCTCGTTTGGCTCACCAGGTTGGAGCTTGGAGGTAGCAATGGTAGCACTGGGTTCCACGTCTGTGATTCATCTCCCCTTTTATAGTTCTGACTCAGAGTCAGAACCTGCATCTAATTTAGAGGCTTTCACCTCATCCACCAACAACTTCTTTGAGTAGAAATCAACGGTGTTATGTTAGGGGCCCTTATGGAAGTCGCACCTCTTCCCAATATCTTTCTTTGTCTTTCCGTTGTTATTATTTTCTTGTGGTTTGAACTGGTTTTCCTGAGGTTTTCCGTATTTTATCTGTCCTTTTTTCTGCAGGTTGGGGCCACCTTTTCCTTTCTTTTTTTGTGAGGGGTTCCTAGGCCCAAATTCTCACGTCTTTTGTTTAAGCTTCTTCTCAATTTTGACAACATATCGGTAGGTCGCGCCCAAGGAAGAGATGTCCAGAAACTCCATTTCGGGCCGGATGTATCTATGTATACTACCGCGATACTTGAGCACTAAATGTCGCTCAAAATATTTGATACCCAGCTTGGTGCACAAGGTATGGAAGATATTTGTGAGCTCTGGCACTGCTTGGTCTCTTTCATGCCGCGGTGTGGTCCATTTTGTATACAGGTCATCATAACTTTCGACAGGGTAGTATTGTTCCTTAATAACATCCCTGCAAGAGTCCGAGACCGCGATTGTAAATAATAAGGGTTCCTCTATTTCCTTTTTCTCACATAAGGTTTCCCACCAATATTTTTCATGGGGAATAACTTTGAAGAGCACAAAAGTAATCTATTTTCTATTTGAAAAGTTATGGACAAATAAATAACCTTCTAGTAGATCCAACCATTTTTCTACAACATCTGCGTCTATCTGACCTTCAAATATAAGGATATCAAAGTTGATTTGTACCTTGAAGGGGGAGGTGCCTCCGTTCGAGGAAGATGTGTCACTTGTTGGTATCCGCCGAAGGATTTGCACAAAAATATCAATCATCTCTTTCCTCTGTTGCATGAGGGATTCCTCGAGCAACATTTTGAAAGGATCTATTGTCCCGTCATCTTTATTTTTTCCCACCATGAGAGTGTGCTTGGGAATGTGAGATCTCTTGTCCTTAAGAGAAACAATCTTAGGACCCAATTCTTTGTACCCTGACCTTGTCGGGGACATGCATTAAGAACGACAAGGAGTAGACCGCTCTAATACCACTCGTTAGCACCATGATTTTTGCAGTTAGAGTTAGTCCTAGATGAGTCGTAGTTCATTTGTTCAAAGCGTGTGAGGTCAGTGACTGAATAAAGAATGGGTTGAAATCAACAAGTAGTCGGTTTGGCCCTTGGAGTCAGGAAAAGGCGTAATGATTAGTCATGTGTGACTTGTAAAGGTTCCTTTCCCTAAAAATTGAGTCCTGCCAGAAAAGGAGAATTTACGTGCTAGATATCGAGGCAATTTTTTGGGATAAAGTTCACGTCAAAAGATATAACGAACATAATCTCCTAATTATGAAGTCAGAAAGGTGAAAAATCACGACGCTCCTATAATCTATACTCTGCCTCTTTTATCATTTGTACTTGGCACACTTCAAAGTGTACCCATCGCACGAGTTTGTTGCGCAAATCTTCAACCTGCTTCCAAACTTCTCATCACCATGGATTTATCATTCTCTTCCATGATTTCGTTCCTTACCCATTCAAGTATAAATATTGGTCACCCTGCATGGCTCTCCTTTACTTTTTGCATTTGTGTGTTGTCTATGGTTTTTTCTGCAAACTACAGATCCCTTCTTTGTGTGAAAGTTGATTGCCATCGTTCGTATTGCAAGTCTGTTGATTCAAGTTGCCACGTCTCCTTCATTGTTTTCAATCATTTTTTAAAGTCTCTTGGAGTTCATTGCAAACTAGCGTGTTGGAAATTATTTCTTCTCGTGGTTAGCCTTTCTTCTTTGGAAGTTCCTCCTATTGCACTGAATTTCTCACTGTGCCTAAATTCTTTGTCTCGTGACAAGTCTCCTAGTACTTTGCTACTGCACCAAAATTTTCCGTCGTGATTTCCTACCGCAATAAGCCTCTCGTTGTTGTTTTCCACTGCTTCAAATTTTTCCATCGTGCCTTACTGCCCTGCCATGGAATTTTGTGGTTGATTTTGTTGTCATGCAAAGGTTATGTGACTACCTTTATGACAGTCTCTACAAAGTGTGTCATTCTTATTTTCCGCGCAGAGAGGGGGTTACCATCATTACCATGTGCATGAGACAAATATATACTAGCATTATGGAAACATCCCTAATCAAAATAAAGAAGGATAGAAGTTGCAGAGCCTTGAGGTCTGAGCCTCAAGACCTGGAATTAATAAACGAAGATCCAAAAATGATGGCATCTTTTGAACAGGTCGGATGTATGTGATTTTTTAAAAAGATCAAAGGGTATAATGTGAAGCTAGCTGAGCAGTTCGCCTTCAATTTTACTGAGTCCCACGTGACCATTGTGGGAATCACCTTTCGATTGATGGAGGAAACTTTGTTATCTATGACGAAGATCCCTCTGCGCGGTGAAAAATGGTTTAGAGGAAAGCCTTTCGACATTTTGTGCTATAAAGACTTTATCAAGCTCAACTGTCTAAATGGGAAAATTTGAGCCGACATTACAAGAAAGTACCTCTCGAAGAATTTCCAAAAGCTCCTAAAGGTAATCAGAAGATATTTCACTTACGAAGGAAGGTTTTACAGTGTGTACCCATATCACATCAGGATGTTGATGCACTTCACATGGAAAAAAACTTTGAATCTACCTTTCTTCTTGCATCGAATCTTGGGAAAATATGGAAGACAACGTCCATGCCGAGGCTGACCAACCGAAGAACCATTTATCACATTTTTCATTAATAAAGTTGTCGGTGGTCAAAGAATTGAGACATTTGAAAAAATATTTGGATTCATTCATGATTTCGGCTGACATCCCGAGAGACCCTAAAGGAGACATTCCTCTATATGCGAGGGAAACAACATTCCACACCATAGGGGCGAGAAAGGAAGATGTCACGGGAAAGGGAAAGGAAATAGAAGACTCGTCATCCCACCAACCAACACCCTGGAAAAGAGGTAGGCCAAGGTTGATTAAGAAACCCAAAGAGATCCAAGTTCCCAGTGAACCACACACCCAGTCTGCTTCTGAGAGATTAATCATGCACGTCGTTCATCTAGAGCATGTTGAAGGTTCAAGCATGGGAATTGGTGAAAGGCGGAGGAGGTCCGGTGATGAAAACGTGAATGTTCAGGAGTCATCATAGAAATATAAACAAGTGCACCTCGCTATTTCCAAACTATATGAAGAAAATAGAGAATTAAGAAGACAACTAGCATAAAGGAATATTGAAATGCCAATGTCATAGACTCGAGTAGGGAATGTAAATTAGCTCAAAAGACAGCTTCGAGAAGCACAAGACATAATTATCCAACTGCGGGAGGAACATAGGGTGTCAGAAAAAAGAACCATAGAGAATTTCAAGGGATGAAAACCAACCATGGATAACGCCAGCGCGGCTCTCGCCAGGGCTCAAGAAAAACTGAAAGGAAATGCAATCTTGTGGAGATAGGTGAAGAATCTGAACAAACATAACTGGTCTCTTAGAAAAACACTCAGAGTTTTAAGGTTGTAGGTGAGGCCTGAGGAATGAGTGAGAAAACCCCATTTTGTCCTCTTTGATCGTGGCATGGAATATTTCTCCCATCATATCATGTTTCCTTCCGATAAAAAGAAGTCTAACGGGGCATCTATGAAGTGAATATTCATCGCGCATATGCTATAAACTTACCTAGTGAGGAGGGAAGGTATAAGTGAAATGCATGCCATTTTTGGAAGAGATGCATGGCCTCCCAACCGTACTTTCCACCTGGATTTGCATGAGCGACTGCAGAAAGACGCCCGCTACACCAACTCGCCACGTTCATGTAACAACCACTGATCGCGCAACAATAACCAAATCTCATTATACAAGGTGACATAGTTTCCAAAAATGCACTTGATTATTCGGGAACTCTGTGAAAGAAAACACCGATTTACCACAACTTGATGATTGAATCTTACTCATGACCGAATGATTGAGACAAATGTGTCAGTCATGTTATGATTGGGTGCAGTTGGGTTTCTATTTTTGGTAAACTCTATTAAAAAGGTTTTATGGGGAGGAAGTAACATAATCCAAAATTCTATAGGAAAGTACTTCAAGGCATAGTAGCCCAAGACGACGTGAGTTTTCTATATAATGTATCTTTTCAATGTAAGCCAGGTTGGCAAAGTAGTGTAGACAGATGACTCTTGAATGTAATATTTTAATCTAAATAGAAATAACAGTGCAGAGGTCCTGAAGCTTTGACGAAAATATTCTAATGGTGGTGGTTTGAAGTATTGTGATCCTTTCTATGTATGTACTTCATGTTTCCTGTAAATTCATTTATATTCCCTTTGTTTAAATTGGAATGCTTGACAAGTTTAAAATTCATTGTGCGGTGCATTAGACTCAACAATTTAAAATCTATGTTCTCTTCTAAGTTAGAATTCATCTTTAATGGTCCTCTGATTTTATTTATGTCCTCTTTTCTTCCACCATACATGACAACATTTAAACTGAAAGACCATTTCCTATTTAGCCTTTATCCTCTCAAAGTTTATTTTACCAGTTATTAATTTCTCTCATTTTCAGGAGGTTGAATCCATAGCCCAAAGCTATGCATTTCCTTGATAGCGAAACCAGAAACATTTCTCAAACATATAAATCTAGTCGATAATCCAAAGTCATTATCTATCAAAGACTGGGTCTCAGAGAGAACCCTCTCTAGATTGGAAAGGCCAGTTTCCAGTCTTAAAGTTTGTTTGTATGTTACCTTGGTAGTTCATTTCTCTTCATCTCGACAATTTACCAAGTGCTAACATCTTGGCGCCGTTTCCGGGGACGAAATTGAAAATTTTCAATGGGAAAATGACTAAAACTGTAAATTTGATCCCTGAGGGTAACACTGGGTCAGACACCTATATTGGCTAAAACCTATTTTACCATAGCAACTTCATTAAATAATATCAGTGGCACAAAGTTGTCAAAATCAGAAATCTTGGCTCCTATGAAAGTTTACACTAGAGCGAACACTGATCTAGAGCCTGCAACATCCGTGTCTAATCCTGAAAAATTTCTACACAAAGGAAAGGAAAGGATACCAGACCCTTTATGTTACTTGGACAAGAACCTATCTTTACCTAAAGATGAAGTAAAAAGCATTGACGACCTTGACTTTGATTTACTATTTGAACAAACTCTGTTCAGGTCTAGATCAAAATCCTATTTGAAAGAAATCATTTTCGATGAGAAAAAGTTCCAATCTTTGATACCAACAACCCCCCGCAAACTACCATAATCCCCACTCGGACCATCCAACTAGTTCAAATCCCTCCTAGATTTATGGCCACTAGGTTCACCCCTCTCACCTTGCCGGCCCAATTACACGATTTGCCTTAGAATTATAATCAGAGAATTAAATTATACGATGCCGAGGGAAATTCTTCAGCCCAAAAACACTTGAATTGGTTTAATGGTTTTGTTGACCGGGAAGAGGTAGATCACGAGGATGCAAAAATGATATTGTTTGCGCAGAGTTTCTCAGGGGAGGTCAGAAAATGGTTCAAATCCCTTCAAGCAGCGAGCATCCCTGATTTTGCAGCTTTTGAAACACTGTTTCTTGCCAAATGGGATGATAAAAAGAATCCTCTTTAGTTACTAACTCAGTACAATAATATAAAAATATCACCAGATGAAACAATACAAGAGTTCTCGACCATATTCATGAAAGTTTACAATTCAATTCCCACTGAAGTCAAACTTCCCCACGGAGCTACCCACCGTCGATATGATGATTCTTTTGACAATGAATTTTCCTTGTTATTAAGAGAAAGAAGATCTAATACATTATATGCTATGATGAGTGACACGATTGAAGTTGAAGTAAATCTAATGGAATCGGGGAAGATCAAACATAATTTTGACAGAAATGGGAAGAAGCCCCAAGGGGAAGCACAACCCTCTACGTCTCAATCATCAAACGAAAAATTCGACTTGATGATGAAGACTATGGAAAGACTCGTGGAAAGGATGTTCGTGGAGAATAAGACTGCCACTAGGGAACAAAAATATTTTTAGCCTATAAATCAAAATTTTAGAAGAGCCCCAGTTCCACAGATCAAGAAAAGAGACTAGAGAGATCAAGGTGATTAGTAGATATGACCTCCTTTCCAAAAAAACTATGCAAACAAATATTTTGATCAAATAATCCAAGACCATATGCACTGTTGTGATGATACATAAACATACGTGTTCTTAACAAAATGAGAGCATGATCAATTTATGGATGCAAATGAAGACTTTATGCTGGAGAATGATGATATGTTGTCATCAGAGACAAAAGAGTTTAGGAAAGTATACCACAATGCTATTATGCAGTTTCAGAAGTAGTATAACCTCATAAGTAAAAAGGATCATGTGGGGCTTTCGAAGGAGAATCCCACAAGGGAACTCCAGATGAACACTCCTTCTTCAAGCCAACCGAAGAAAGATAATTTAGTAAGGGATGTAATGGAGAAATGAAAATGAAAGGAAGAATCCCTAAAGAAAGCACCTGAGGCAAGAAAGGAAACGATCGTCAAAGAGGTAGAAAAAACTCCTTTTAATTTTGAAAGAAAAATGGCTAAAATCAAAATCTTTGTTCCATTTAATGAGCTAATCAAGAAGGGAGAGTATAGAAATCAGATCATTAAAATGTTAAAGATGGAAGAATCTCCTGAAACCTTGAACATACAAGACGACCACCCTGCTATCTTGTTTGGCCCGTGCGTAGAAGAAAGTGGCGATGTTGATAATGTTCCTCCTTTTGATGTTAGCCTTAAAATTCATGGCATGACCTTACATAATGCCATGTTAGATTCATGTGCATCGCATAATCTCATGCCCAAGGTGGTCATGGATGAGTTAGGCCTAGACATTACGAGACCTTATAAAGACCTTTTCTCTTTTGACTCAAGGAATTCGAAATGCTTGAGTTTGATCAAATATTTGGTCGTATCATTGTCTCAAATCCCATTGAAAAATATGGTCATGGACATGGTGGTTACCGACATCCCCCTAAAATTCAGCATGTTGTTATCTAGATCTTGGGCTGCAAAATTAAAGGAAACTTTGTAGATGGACATGTCGTATGCTACTATCCCTGTTTTTGGCCAAGAAAGGAGATTGTACAAAGAAGTGTTTCTAGAGTACATGGTGAGTAGAAAAACCCAACCAAATAATCATTTTATTTACTCTGTTGACACGAGAGTTGGATCCTCTATTTTTTACAATAACTTGATTTTTGAAGAGGGGAAGCCAACAATTGTCATGAATGTCGAAGACAAAACCGAGCATCAAACAGAGGAAATTACAGATCAGAGAAGCAACACAAAAAATGAAATGTGGAATATGAGCTTTGATGGAGTTGTCAGCAGGGAAGGAGTCGGAGCTGGTGTGTGGATTAACCCTCCCAAAGTGGGTACAAATCTTTTTTTTTACAAGCTCTCTTTTGATTGTACCAATAATATGGCTGAATATGAGGCACTGATTTTGGGTTTTAAGACTCTAAAGGAATTGGGTGCTAGAAGGATAGTTGTACATGGGGATTCTGAGCTCATCATTAAATAGGTAAAGGGTATATATCATTCCAAGCATCCTAGATTGAGATCATATAGAAATTTAGTGCTTGATCTACTTGAAGAGTTTTCAGAATACAATTTGTCAGTGATTCCTAGGGAGCAAAATCAAATTGCAGATGCTCTGGCTACTTCAACTTCAGTGTTCAAAATTCCATTTTTTTCAAATAAGAAGTATGAAATTGAATTCAAACATAGGCATGCAGTACCCGATAACATTAAATATTGGCAAGTTTTTGAAGATGATAAACATGTAGAGAGATTCCTCCAAATGAGTGATGAATTTGCTAATGTGAATATTTATGATGAGTGTTGTTGTGAAGAAAATGAAGATGCAGTTGTGTTAAAAAATAATGACATTTTTTAGAATCAGATAGCTAGAAGGGATATAGTGCAGCTAGAAAACAACATTACCCCAAAGGCTTGGTCCCATTAGAAAATATTTTTGATGAAAATGATGTATCCAAAAATCCTAAAATTATTGCGAATGATGAGGATATAGAGGATTGCAACATTGGTACTGAAGAAAATTCTAAGATCATGAGACTGTAAAAAATGCTCAATCCAGAAATCAAACATAGGTATATCGGCCTTATGCAATACTTCCCTAATGTATTTGCATGGAGTTATGAAGATTTGAAGGTATATGACACTAGAGTAATTCAACATGTAATTCCCATCAAGGAGGATAAAAAAAAATTCAAGCAAAAGTTGAGATGAATCAACCCTCTGCTATTGCCATTGATTGAAAAGGAGGTAAGGAAA
>ML812420.1:71141-87477 GCA_009831015.1 Picea engelmannii
CTTAACAGGAAGAAGGAAGAGGCTGCAGGAATTATGGAAACATACATCTCTAGGGAGATTCACTTTCATATGAGTTGGATCGACCATTTGAATGAAGTTTGGAAGACATTGAAGACTTTATTTGATAAGAACGACAAAATTCAATTTATGCAGACCAAGGAAGAGTTGATCTCTCTTGAGCCTCTCTCTTTTGACATAATTGGACATTATTTGGATTGTGTAAAAGGAGCTTTAGTTGAAATTAGGTGAATGTAGACCAAATTTTTCAAAGAAAAATGATTAGGTCATTGAAATAATCCTACTTAATATGAAGATACCCTATGATATATTATGTTTTACATTTTGTGCTAGTTGGGATTTTGGAAAAGAAGATGGTAAGGATTATTCCTTTTCTCCTTCCATGGTTTTCTAATTAGGGTAGTGTGAAAAACTTCTTGATGAAGGCAAACTTGAGATTAAGCAATAAGCCTATTTACTAAAGGGAAAAGGTTGACAAAACCATAGAGAAAGAGGTCAAATTGGTAATTGGGATAAATATTGGGATTGCATCGATCAAAATATTAAGAAGAAGCATGTTATATTGACTTCAAATAAGAAAGAATAAGAATGTCCATTGTTATTGTAGGAAATTGGGCCATATGGAAAAGGCTTGCTGCTAGAACATTGAAGACATAAAGGAGAAAGTGAAGAAGCTTGAAGGAGACATGTCGATTAGACAATCAATTGACTTGCAACATCGAACTTTAGAAGGTAAGGGATATGACTATATGTTTTCTTAGTAGTGATTCTCAGGCCTTCCATGCTCACACTTCTAAAAGTGAGTGGATAGTCGACTTTGGTTGTACCCATCACATGGATAAAGATGCATCTCTTTTCTTAGTAGTGATTCTCAGGTCTTGCATGCTCACACTTGTAAAAGTGAGTGGATAGTCGACTTTGGTTGTACCCTATTTCATCACCATGATATATTTGAAATAGGGAAGGCTTGGGGAGAAAATACTTGGCTGGAACTTGTCCATAGTGACCTATTTTCCTCGAACAAACCATCACTAATGGTGTAAAGTATGTTTTAACTTTTTTTAATGAATTTTCTAGGTATGCTTGGATATATTTCTTGAAGAATAAGTATCATGTCTTTGAAAAATTCAAGGAATATAGGGCATTGGTTGAAAATAAATGTGGTCAACTTGTGAAATGATTAAATATAAGACAATGGAGGAGAATATGTTGGAAAAACATTTGAAAGTTTCTCGTCACAACATGGTTTGTCTTGGTAGAATGTACCTTACACACCTTACAAAAATGACATTATAAAAAGGAATAATTGGACCTTGGTCAAAATGGTACAATGTTTTCTTTAGGCCAAAGGATTATTAACTAACCTTTGGGTAGAAGATGTCTATTGCTTAAACTATCTTTTGAATTTGATTCTTTCTAAAGAAGTATGGGACATGACCCCTTTTGAAAAATGAAATGGGAAAAACCCCTTAGATGGACACCTCAAAACATTTGGGTGCATAGCATGGGCTCATATTCTAGATGATGAAGGGAAGAAACTAGATGCAAAGAGTCATGCTTGTATTATGATGGAATACTTTGAAGAGTTGAAGGCCTACATGTTGTTCAACCCAATCAAACAATATATTATTTTAAAAAGGTATGTTTTCTTTGAAGATAAGATTTCAGGCATTACATTATTGAATTCCTCTTTTGGATTTTTGAGCAATGATGTAATGGAGGTTTTGCAGAACCATGGATCGATTGAATACTATATAGGACTGTTGAATAGAAAAATGACTCATGTACCAATACCAACTTGCAATTGACATTCTACAACATAATTGACTACAAGTTTTGGAACACCTAACCATTCCACTCATGAATATTTTGATATAGGTAATCCTACAAAGAGAAATTGTCTTCTGAGATGAGAGACTAAGACAATTGTAGTTGCTAGTACTGATGTAGGAGATGTTAATGACTCATGGAAAACTAGAATTTAGAAAGAACATGGTAGTGTTGATCTAATGGCATGTGTGTTGGAGGCCCGTGATCCTAATACATATGTAGACACAAATGGTCAACCTGAATGGGAGGATGTTATGGCTGATAAGTATCATTCCTTGATTGGGAATCATTTCCTTAACTACACAAAAATAATTTGAAGTCTTGATCAATATACAAGACAAAATTCACATCATAAGGCATGATTTAAAGGAATAAGGGTAGTTTGGTAGAAAAGGGTTTTCTTAGAGAGAGGGAATCAACTATATTGAACAATTTCCATGTTGTGAAGATGAATTATGTCCGATTGATTCATTCACTTGCTACTCATTTTGTATGGGAGGTACACCAAATGGATGTCAAAGGTGATTTTCGACATGGTGATCTCATTGAAGAGATTTATATGGAACAATCCCCAAGATTTGAAAAAGATGGTAGTCTTATTTGTTGATTAAATAAATCATTGTATGGTTTGATACAAACCCTTAGGGCATGGCATGCGAAGATTAATTGATTATTTCTCAAACTTGGTTAAAATAATTAGATCACAATATCTATAGTTTACATGTAAATTGTGAAACCTTAATTGTTGCATTATATGTTGATGATCTAGTCATCATCGACAATGATGTAGATAGAATTTTGGGTTTAAAGAAGCAATTAATCGATACCTTTGAAATGACTGACCTTGGTCTCTTGCATTTATTTTTGGCATCCAAGTCTTACAAATGGATGATGATATATTTCTTTCCCAACCTAAATATCCATTGAATCTATTACACAGGTTCAAAATGGAAGAATATAGTAAATCATGTGCTACACCTTATTTAATTGGGAATGAAGCTAACATGAGAATGTGATTCTTCAAAATTTGATGCTACTATCAACTGCCAGCTTGTTTGTAACCTTATCTATGTGACTCATAATCAACCTAATATTTCCTTTTAATGTGTTTTCTTATTTCATGCAAAATCCAAGAGAAAATCACTTGAAGGTTGGAAAGGGTATTGTTCATTATATCAAGGGCACTTATCATCTTGGCATAAATTATTCTCATGGGAATATGAACTAGTTGGTTAGCTACAATTACTCATATTAGGCTAGAGATGGAGAGGATATAAATTCTATGTTTGGATGTGTGTTTCATATTACCTCTAGACTTGTGGTTTGGTCTTGTAACAAGCATAAGGTAGTCTCCCTTTCAACCATAAAAGAAAAATATGATGGTGTTGTTAATATTGGCACATAAGAAATATGGCTTTGGAATTTTAATGTCCCCCTCTTCTTGACAAGGATATTGAAAGTCTTAGTAGTCTAGTCACCCCTCTAGACTATAGTCTCATGGGAAAAGGGGGCTAATAGGCGCAAAAGAGGTCACTAAGGAGTAAAGGTTATATTATTAAAGTGACTTTAGTAAAATCAGTTAAAAAGGTTAATTGAATTAGAGGAGGAAATAAAGTAATACTTTAGAAGTCAATAAAATAATTTAAGTGACAATTAGAAGATGGAGGTATAAAAGAGAGAGGAGGGTTCCTCAATCATCATTCATGTCGTTTTTCACTTAACATCTTTGAGCTCTACAGCTTGAACATTTTGAGGGTTTTGAGTAAACAAAACCTAGAGATCAACAAGGAGGTGAAATATTCCTCTGTTCCTAGTCCAATCTTGGCCAAGGTGGTGAATAATTCCACCCTCACCATTCTACTTAGTTTTAGATTCATCTTAGGAGGTATTGTGAAGATAGGGCACAAGTTTGGGGTTTTTTTTGCAGAATGGGCGCATTTTTGGAGAAGGGAAGGTTCGATTTGCTTAAGAGGAGGTAGATATGAAGCCAAACCCTTTCTAGAAGGGTTTTCCATCACCATAGCACCATATCTCATCATTTTGTGTGGGGTTTTCTCTCCATATTGATTTATTATTGCATTGGGGCGAATTTTCTAAAGGAGGGTGCACTGTCACTTGTGGATCCAATGAGTTGGAGGGTTAGATCACTCATAACAACTAAAGAAGATCACTCCATGTGTTCCTCATCACTAGATATATAGATCTACAACTTTATTTCAGTTTTTGGAGGGTAGAAGCAGAAGAAGCCAAAATTCTTAGGGGTTTCCCAGACATGAGGTGCGCAACTCACAGATTTGGGTGCTAATATTCATAAGGGAAAGAAATCGATAGTATTCATACTTGCACGCTGTTATTGGGAGGATAGGAGGACTCACGAATCCCATTAATTGTATCTGGAAGGCATCTTCAGCCTTAACTTTTATATTTCTTCTTTTTTATTCCAGATCTGTATATCTCTTGTATGGAGGACAACTTATTAAATAAATAGAGGTCAAATATGAAGTTGTTTGGTTATTCTCTTGTGTTATTTCTTTTGTATATTGTTATTTACATCTATTTTTGTGCCATGTATGTCACTTATATGCTATAAAACTCAACAAAACATATCCAATGCAACTTTGAGAAGCAATTTACAAAATATTCAAACAAACAATTCAAACAAATCAGAACTAAACCCTTAAGTTCCTAACAAATCTGCTTGGGAACATTATAGTAGTATCAAAGATAATTCCTTCACTAGCCTGTGATTAAAACTAATTCCCCCGAGGAGAGTCCATGGGGGAAAAACTTTATTAGATATTATAGAAGAAGAAGATCCAGAAGAAAGCATGGGGGAAACTCATGAAACAAAGAATGCAGTGTGAGAAGAAGCAACAATTTTAGCTTAAAAGGTGATTCAAACACTGAATGATACAATACAAAACAACTATGTTATTATGCAACATAACCTAGAGGAGATGCAAAATCATTCATCTATGGGACAGGAAGAACTAAAGATATCCATTGCAAATTTTCAGAGAGGACAAGAGAGAATGATAACCATAATGGAGGAACAACACAAGCTTCAGGGTATCCTCTCTCAATTCTTGAAGGAGAAAAGACATGGCAAGGACCCACACCTATTCAGAGGAAACCAAGGATCTGGTGGATCTCATGGAGGAACATGTCATGATGAGGAACTTGGTCACAAATATAATATAAAGGACCCCAAATTATCTAGAGGCACACATTGTCATTCCCACATGGATAGAAGGAGAAAACCTAGGCCATATGCGCCTACCTTCGTGGAGGCATGACCAAGGGACACAAATTCCTTTGGGCATGGAGGCATTGACCATGAATGGGCGGATATGGAGAGAGAATATAACTCTCTAAGTGCGGGTTTTCGAAGACAAGTTTCCTTGGGAAAATATTTCTACATCATGTACAAGCGGAAGTCTAAGGGACACTACAGAGGCGACAATGAGTTAGGGCGCAAGGTAGGAAGAATGGAGATGCCCCACTTTGATAGATCCAGTTAGATTTCAGCTAAGGCTTGGGTAAAAAATATGGATGCCTACCTTCAGTTGAGCCCCATGGAAGAGGAGAAGGCCATCAATTTTGCAACATTACACTTGAATGGTAAAGCGCATGACTAGTGGTTTCATGGGATGACCACTTTGGGTCATGAACATGTCACTTCATACATTGAATTCACCCAGAGACCCATTGACAAATTTGACAAGGAGGATCCAAAAATTCATTTCAAGGAGCTCATGCAGATTAGACAGACAAGGTCAAAAAAATCATTCATTGAGGATTTTCAGAGATTAGAAGTTATGGTTCCAGATATCTTAGAATATAGGTTATTGATGATGTACATAGAAGGTTTGACCAAGCCCTTACGTGTATGGTATAAGTATTTCAATCCTATAAGTTTACATGATGCTATTGATTGCACCAGGGATTTGGTAGGGGCAGCCTACAAACACAAGGTCACACCTAGACTCCCAATCATTCCAAAAGGGTGAGAAACTAGAAAGTTTGACAAGGGAAAAAGGAAGATGGGTGAAGCTACTAGAAGGGATTTAATAAGGAATAAAATATGATTTACTTGCAAGGAGACATGGAAACCATGTCACAGATGTATGGGTAAAGGGAAAATTCATTATATAGAAGTAGTTTCTGATAGTGAAGATGAGATGGATGAGGAGTAAAGTGGAGTCATTCATAACATGGAGATGAATAAGAGGGAGGAAGAACAAGTCTCATATGCACAGGGAGAAGAGGGACCCACACACCATGTTGCGGGGATTAAGAAGGCTACCATTGCATCCATTGGTGGAGTTCCCAAGTTTAATACCTTATGGATGAAGGGAGTTGTGTAGACAACGAGCAACAATACTAGTTGATGGAGGATATTATCATAATTTCATTGGCATTTCTATGGTAGAAAGGAGGCACATTACCACCATGGAATTTGAGGGGTTTTTGGTTGAGGTGGTAGGACACACTATGGCTTGTTACAGGTATATTCCACATATGATCTTGACCTTAGGTAGGAGGTTCTCTATTTGGGGCACATTATTGGAGAAGAGGGGGTACAGTTTCACCAAGAAAAGATCCAAGCAATCATTGATTGGACCACACCCAAAACACTTACAGAGCTCAAGAGATTTCTTGGTATTTGCAGTTATTACAGGATGTTTGTTAAGGGATTCTCCCAGTTATGCATAGCTTTAACTAATTTGACCAATAAGGGTGCATTTAAGTGGAGTGATGAGGCATAATTTAAATTTGAAAAAAAAGAAGAAGGTGATGAGCACTTGTCCCTGTATTGTCCTTGCCATATTTTTCTCAACCATTCATTCTGAAGTGTGACGCATCAAGAGCGGGTATTGGAGTTGTTCTCATGCAAAATAGGGATCTCATTGCCTATGAGAGTCATAAAATAAGAGGGTCTGAGTTGTTGTACACCATTTATGATAAGGAAATGTTAGCCATAATGCATGCATTAGACTAGTTCATCCAATATATGGTGGGAGTGAAATTTGTGGTTAGGATAGATCATAATAGCCTCAAATATTTTCTAGAGTAAAAGGACCTTAATGAGAGACAACAAAAGTGGGTGAGTAATATTCATGCTTATAAATTTGACATATAATATGTCAAGGAAAAAAAAATGTTGTAGCAGATGCTTTGTCTAGGATACCCTCATCCTACTCCAAGTAATATATATCAGTTGATTGGAAGTCTCATTTATTGGTAGAATACTCCAAAAATAAATTTGCTCGTGAGTTGATGGATGGACAATTATAGGATGATAGGTACAGGATTATAGATGACATCATATATTATAAGGGGAGGATCTATTTGGTTCCAGAATCCTTGTTCAAGAAAAGGGTTATGTAGTCATTTCATGATTCATCATTAGCAAGGCATCAAGGATTCCTTAAAGCATATAGACAGATAAGAGAAAAGTTTGCTTGGAAAGGTCTCAAGGGAGATGTCATGCGCCACATAAAGGAGTGTATCACTTGCCAACAGAACAAATATGAACACACTCACCTAGTAGGTATATTGTAGCCTCTTCCCATTCCAGAGCATAAGTGGGAAAGTGTATCTATAGATTTCATTACAGTGCTACCCAAGGCATAGGGTAAGGATTGCATGTTTGTGGTAGTAGATCGTTTGACCAAGTTTGCTCACTTTTTCTCCATCTCCATGGACTTTAGCGCATATCAAGTGGCAGATCTGGTTTTTAGAGAAGTTTCCAGGTTGCATGGGTTACCCAAAACGATTGTGAGTGATAGGGATAGTAGATTTATGACCATCTTTTGGCAGGAGCTATTTCGGCTAGTGGGTACAAAATTAACCCCCAACACTAGCTACCATCCAAAAATAGATGGTCAAACTGAGATACTAAACAAGTGGGTGGAAGGATACCTATGAAACTATGTGATAGGGAAACAATAAGTGTGGGTCAAGTGGCTATATTTGGGTGAATACTGCTACAACATCACTTACCACACGTCTATCAGTATGTCTCCTTTAAAAGATTTATATAGTTATGACCCCCTTACTTTTTTTGAAATTTTGTTTGGAGATAACAGAGCTCCTATGGCTAAGGAGTGGATATATTAAATCCAATACATTCTTAAAGAACTCAACGATCATTTTCAAAGGGCTCAAAACTAGTAGAAGTTATATGCAGAAAGACACAGAGTGGAGCACACTTTTGAGGTAGGGGATTTGGTCTATTTGAGGCTACAACCATATAGATAGGAATCCATTAAAAAAATGGCACTGAGAAGCTCAAACCAAGCTTCTATGGGCCTTACACAGTGAAAAGGAAGGTTGGGGAAGTTGCATATGAATTAGAGCTACCACAGAGAAGAAAAATCCATAATGTCTTCCATGTATCATGCATAAAAAGGGCATTGGGGAAGCATGTTGTTGCTAACAAAGAGTTATCTCCAGTAGATGAAGAAGGACACCTAATTTTGATTCCATAGGATATTTTGGAGGTGAGGGCGAAAAAACTAAGGAACATGGACATCAAGGATTACTTAATCAAATGGAAAAATTTTCCTATAGAAGATGCCACTTGGGAGAGTGAACAGGTTCTACAGCAGATCGATTCAGGATTGCTTATGGGAAAGAAATTTCCAGTAGGGGAGACTGTAATGTCCCCCTCTACTTGAAAATGATATTGAAAGACTTAGTAGTCTAGTCACCCCTCTAGACTATAGTCTCATGGGAAAAAGGGGGCTAAGAGGCACACAAGTGGTCACTAAGGAGTAAAAGGTTATATTATTAAAGTGACTTTGGTAAAAGCAGTTAAAAAGGTTAATTGACTTAGAGGAGGAAATAAAGTAATACTTTAGAAGTAAATAAAATAATTTAAGTGACAATTAGAAGATGGAGGTAAAAAAGAGAGAGGAGGGCGCCTTAATCATCATTCATGTCATTTTTCACCTAGCATCTTTGAGCTCTGCAACTTGAACGTTTTGAGGGTTTTGAGTAAGAAAAACCTAGAGATCAGCAAGGAGGTGAAATATTCCTTTGTTCCTGGTCCAATATTGGCTAAGGTGGTGAAAGGTTCCACCCTCACCATTCTACTTAGTTTCATATTCATCTCAAGAGGTATTGTGAAGACAGGGCACAAGTTTGGGGTTTTTTTTGCAGATTGGGTGCATTGTTGGAGAAGGGAAGGTTTGATTTGCTTAAGAGGAGGTAGATATGAATCCAAACCCTTTCTAGAAGGGTTTTCCATCACCATAGCACTATATCTCATCAATTTTTATGGGTTTTTCTCTCCATATTGATTTATTATTGCGTTGGCGCAAATTTTCTGAAGGAGGGCGCACTGTCACTTGTGGATCCAGTGAGTTGGAGGGTTAGATCACTCATAACAGATAAAGAAGCTCACTCTATGTGTTCCTCATCAATAGATCTATATATCTACATATTTATTTCAGTGTTTGGAGGGATGAACAGAAGAAGCCAAAATTCTTAGGGGTTTCCCAACCAGGAGGTGTGCAACTCAGCCAGATCTGGGTGCCAGTATTTAGAAGGGAAAAAAATGATCTTGTTCAGACTTGCATGCTGCTATTGGGAGGCTAGGAGGACTCACAAATCTCATTACTTGAATCTGGAAGGCATCTTCAACCCCAACTTCTATATTTCTTCTTTATTATTCCAGATCTGTATATCTCTTGTATGGAGGACAACTTATTAAATAAATAAAGGTCAGATCTAAAATTGTTTGGTTATTCTCTTGTGCTCTCTCTTTTTTATCTTGTTATTTCCATCTATTGTTGTGCCATGTCCATCATTTATGTGCTATAAAACTCAACAAAACATCTCCAACACAACTTTGAGAAGCAACCTGCAAAATATTCAAAGAAACAGTTCAAACAAATCATAACTAAACCCTTAAGTTCCTAGCAAATCTACTTGGGAACATTGCATAATTTCATGGCTGAAGTTGTATTTTCAATCAAGAAATGGACTCTAGTGTGTTGTGACAACAAAGGTGCAATGCAGATTATTTAAAATCCTATTGCTCACAATAAGATGAAGCATGTGGATCTTCGTGCTCATTATTTGAGGTAGTTGGTACGTGATGATGTTGTGAATCTTATTTATTGTAGGATAGATGATCAAATTTTTTATATCTTTGCGAAGCCACTTAAAAAAGCTAAGTTTGTTAAATTCTAGGCTATGTGTGGGCTTTAGGGAGCTAAATTTATGGGGTTTGTAGAAGTAAATCCACCTCCCTAATCTCCAAGTCTTTGTGTTGATGGAAGGAAAGGAGGGGTGTTGGAACAACATGTTCACCACATCCTTGGATCTTTTGGAGGTTGTCAGTGGATAGTTGATTAGGAGAGTCGATTGAGTAGTTGACAAGGTATTCGATTGGTCGGTTTGGTTGACCATGGTAGTGAATTGGTGCATAGGTTGAGGAAGAATTCAAGGATTTCATTACATGACCTATCTAATCAAAGTGTACCATGTTTTCCTTACTTCAAGGGATTTAGTTATGCTTTGGTGTTATATATAGATGGCCTTATGGGTTGGTCTATAATCATGGTTTATGGACGTTTTTTGGATTATTATGTTTTCTATTGTATGATGATATATGCTCTATTGTGCTTAAGTGAATTAATGATCTCTTTAGAAACCACCGCTTCTTGAAATGTTTAGATCCTTGATCTATTCCCTGATCCTCCAACATGACTTGCTAGACTTCTCGAGGAGAAACTTGTCTATATTTTTGCAAGTGAGGTTTTCAAAGTTCACAACAACTTAGCAAGTTGGGTCATTTTCCATCTAAGTTTCTCTCTTTTCCATTGAGATTAGCAATTCCTTCCTCGAACTCTTCAAATTGGATTTGCAATTATCTTTCGATATCCTTATGTTTCTAAAAGAGAGTCTTTACCATAAATTGTCTACAATACCCTTGTAATTACATGGGATAATATGTTATAATCCCAACTTTATCCATCGTAGATTAATCTTGCAAAAATAACACCACAACAAATATTACAATACTTAATTTATTTCATAAACAATCTTTTTTCTTCATAGTAATAGGTGGGGATTTTAATTAAAAATTGGCAACAATATCCATACTTCAAAAGAAGTACAATAGGCATAGAAATTTCATCAGTCAAATCCTTTCCTCTTCCCCTATAAGGAGGTATTGATCCTAGTTATTACAATTTATTTTCCAAGATGACTTCCTTTCCTTTCGGCCAGGAAGACATGAGTAAATCCTTACAAACTAGTAATCATAAAAAATACAACATGCTTTTGTTTTTAGAAGGGGTACCTCTATATTATCTTGAACTCTAGAGGCTCCATAGGGTGCCTTTCACCCACAATTTCCTTATATATGAAGAGTGAACTCTAGGTACACAAAGTTATATCCTTTGTTGCTTCATTTTCCATACACTTTCAATAGGATTTTCGTCACTGGGTGAGGAGAGGTGAGTTGAGAGGGGAATTTTTTTTCGGTTCCTTGAGAATTTAGTGTGTAGGACTAATCCTTTTTCATTTGCTTGCCAATCATTTTTCTCCATTGTTGCATCAAATTCTAGTTCATTTCGGTTGCTTTATTTTTGGGGTTCTTCCCTTGTTTCCCAAGGGATCTTAGCTTGGATATCTTGATGTTATGCTTCTTTTGGTTGAGATGCTTTGGGAATTCACACAACACTTTGATCCTCGATTCCTTCACCAATAGTTTTGGAGGCTACTAGATATCCAATAACTTGGGATGGATTGGCACTAGAGAGGTTCGCCTTGGAACAACTTTGGTTCCTTGACTTGGAAAGTTATTTTTTCCTTCTATTGATCATAGTCTTGACTTGGTTTCGACCATCTACAATGCTATACTTAGATTTCCTGTGGGGGATGAAGGGGACCTATTTTGAGTTCAACTCTAGAGGAGGAGCGGATTGGAGGTAGTTCCTTTTAAAATGTTGTAGACATGACACAAGTTACATTTAAAGGTAATTGTTCATAATCCAACTCTTGATGGAAAACCTCATTGCCCAACTAGAGAGAGATGGCCTTTAGGGGACCTTTGTCCAACATTACTAATTCAATGTAGATGTGATCGTAGGTGTATTGGTATCCTTTTGGTTTTTCTGATTCAACAAAATTTCCCAATTTATTTACGATGTGTTGAAGGGTTGATTTGTCCCAAAAAAACAATGATAAATGAGGGAGGTGAACCTAGACTGGAACTTTAAAAATTTCCTTTGATGGGTAAAAGTCTAGAGTTTAATGATTGAGGTATAATCCCAGAGAACCCATGAAAAAAGGTCCATATAAGAAGATTATATCTCTATATTCTTTCGATTGGAACAAGAAAAAAAACTTCTCCCATATGCAAAGAATGAGAGTTGTCCCTTCATCTTCAATGACCAAGTCTCTGAAATCCACTTGTCAATTGAAATAGGATTGGGCCACATTATAGTGAAGTTTCCGATAAAATTTCATTATAGGAGTATGGATACCTTTCATCGTGGTTCCAGTGTCAAGATAAACAAAGTTGGAGCGTCCATCTTCTTCATAAACTAGTTTAATGGAGGAAGATTCACATTGGGGGAGACCTCCTGCATTTCTTATTCATCCATGGCAGCCATAGATGAGAGAGTGCCAGATGAAGTCATGGTTGAGGGTATTTCTAGAGTGGAGAGAGAGAGAGTTGTTGGTGGGCAAACAAATCGTGATGTGCAAGTCCTACACGTGATAAAATTTGCACATAGGTCATTAGTAGATTGATTAAGGGCTCCATGCAACAATGGTGGTGGCTAGGGAAAAAATTGTAGCCACTTCGAATTGCAAGAAAAAGTCTCCTTCCCATTGATATTTTTTTCTTATTTCATAATAAAATGTTAAATTTATGTCACAATGAATTAACTTAGCAAAATCAAACCAAATCAAGCATACAATGCATGAATATTGACATAGATTCATGAAATCAAATCAATTTTGAGCTCTTGTATTAATTAACATAGAAAAATCAAACCAAATCAAACATACAATGCATGAATATTGACATAGATTCATGAAAGAAAATCAACTTTGAGCTCTTGTATTGCCATAGTGATTGTACAATATGAAACTGTGAAAAACGACAATTAAACCATCTTATTAACCAACTAATTAGCACCATTACAATCATAAGGGTAGTTAGTTAAAAAAACTAGTTAAGAATAAGCAAAGCATTATCATTTATTCATACTATTTATGTTACAATAATTAATAAAATTCATGAAAGTGGAAGGGATAGGGCCAAAAGAAGGTATATCATGATGATCATTGACGTTTTGCTTATGTAACTTTATTGTACGTCAAAAGTAGATAACCATGATATATTTTGAATAGAGCATGGGGAAACTCACTCGAGACTTCTTCTCATTTTGAGGATAGTACCTCATATTTTGTAGAGAGCTGGTGCTTTTTTTGATAGCTTGCTCATTTAAAAGCTCAACATGTCACTTGCAGAAATTAACCCTGGGTGGGGGAGAAAACACCCCTCAACACAAACCACTTGGAGTAAACCCAATTGACATGTGTGTGTGTATATATATATATATATAACTCCACTTTAAAGAGTAATAATTTTTTATATTAAATATAAGGTTATAGTTAAATTAGACATTATATTGATATATG
Organism: Picea engelmannii; assembly: GCA_009831015.1. Lineage (NCBI taxonomy): Eukaryota > Viridiplantae > Streptophyta > Pinopsida > Pinales > Pinaceae > Picea > Picea engelmannii. The sequence goes on from ML812420.1 coordinate 84,660, forward strand.
AGAATTTTATATATATATATATATATATATATATATATATATATATAAACTCTACTTGAAAGTAATAATTTTATATTAGGTTTAAGGTTATAGTTGAATTAAACATTAAATTGGTATAATAATTTGACTATTAAAATTTACGAAAATGTATACCTGTTCCTTTAAATTTAATCTATAACTTTTTATGATAAGATATATTCTTAACAGTTAATCCAACTCAAATAACCATAACATAATATTTATTGTTATTTCTATAACATAACATACCATATATTATAACCATGAATTTGTTATATCATGATACAATGTAGCCGTGAGTTTGTTATATCGTGAAACTATGTATGTAAGCATGAGTTTGTTATATCATGAAACTATGTATATAGGTGTTCATTTTGAACGATCAATTTCGAGTTTTTTTAAATCAATTCTGCATGTCAAATAATGTATAGGCAATGACTAAGTGAATGATATACCATGTTCCATGCCATGTCATATTCATTACATCATAGTTCCATCCTTAGCATGGTGTGCTTATGGTCTTATTGCAACATGGCATGCCACGTATTCAATTATAAACATGGCAGGCATGTGGCAATCTATTTTAAGCTGCCATTTTACTTAACTCTAGATATTCCATGCCCAATATATGATTAAATATTGATATTAAAATTTAGGAATCTATCATCTTCTTCTCTAGTTAATTAAGTATATTTAATTGAATAATTTATGTTAAGTTACAAAGTTGGAGATAAACATGAAAAAATTATTCACTTTAATGGATAATGGTCACGTGGTTTAAGAAACCGAATTCTCTTCGACAATTAAATTGGATTGTTTTTTGTTTGAATGTAATAATATTTTAATAACCATTTGTCATTTTTTATTTATTAATTACGGTTTAGTTTTTTCGAGAATTTGTTTAAATTTTTTTTGAGATTGTCATAGAGTATTTGGAGGTAGTGGTTGAATATGTAGATTTGCATTGTACTCCCTTCACATTCAAACACGTGAATCAAATCCTACCCACTTATCATCACTAAGATTTAATAATAATAATTATGATATGATGTCATAGTTTGATTTTTGTGAAGGTTGGTTTAATCTTTCAAAGTTTTCATGGTTGCACATGGAGATAGTGGTTGAACATGTGAAGCTTGCATTGCATTCCCCTCACACATATAAATAGATTAAATCTCACCAACTTGTCATCTTTAAGGTTGTTATGATCACATTTGATTCTTGTGAACTTGTAAAATTAATATATTTACAATCATTATAGTGAAATTTTTTAGAGTGGTTGATGTGAGCTAGAGTTTGAAACTTATGGTTTTCAAGATAGTTGTCATGGTTCAAGCTAGGGGTGGGAGTGAGGAGCTCTCCTCTACCCACCCAAATTCTCCAAAAACTCTCTCTTTAGTAGGATACACATACATCTTCGAACAAATCATAAAAGAAGCAACAAAAAATAAGTCAAGAAAGAGAAATGATGATTGTGTTTTTTTTAATTTAGACTAGATTCAATTTCTAAAGATAGAAGCATTGACGTCGAAAAGAAATCCACTCATCCTCACTGAAAGATTTCTACTTTCCAATGTATGTAACTTTATCCTACCCCCAAAACAATGGAGTTGTCGCTAAAAATAAATTAGATCTTGTTAATGACCAAAGGAGAAATGACACACATGATTTGTGGAAGGGAGTTTTATGCACTTTTTTAATCTTAAGGAAGACCAATCTCATCTTAAGGAGTGGACCCTATTTCAAGGTTCATCGCAAACACCGGGACATTAAATTCTAGTCACTCTATACTCATTTCGGGGTTTCATACTTCGGGATTTCATGATATGCGATGACAAGAGGATCTTACCCTTAGGTATCCCGGATGCTGAAACAATGAACCATCGTATCTCGTCTGTGCTACTATTATTTCGGGGTTTCGTCGATTGGGATTTCGCGACATGCGAGAATCATGAGGTCTCGCACCTGGGTTTCCCGGGAGCCGAAACTCCGAAACACCGAACTCTGAAATACACTATACTATTTCGGGATTTCGCAAGTCGGGATTTCGAGGCTTGCGAGTACGAGAAGACTGACCCTTGGGTTTCCCGGTTGCCAAAACACCGAAACACCAAGGCTTACCCACGCCAGACCTTTAATTTTCGAGGCTTCATACTTCGGGATTTCGCGATGTGCGATAATAAGAGGTCTCGCATATGAGTTTTCCGGGGGCCGAAGTTCCAAAATGTCGATATATATATATATATATATATATATATATATATATGAGGCTAAGTTCTTTTCGGGATTTCCCAAGTCGGGTTTTCGCAGGTCGGGGATTTGGGACTTGCGAGTACAAGGAACTTGCTTCTAGATATCCCAGGTACTGAGACTCCGAGATCTTATAACTTCTCCATACTATTATCATTTCGGGTTTTCGTGAATCGGGGTTTCGGGTCTTGCGAGTATAGGAGAACTCGCACTTAGGTACTGTTGAGCTCCAATCTACCCTAGTAAATTAGAGTGCATTTATTATCAATCCGGTGTTTGTAAGACTTAGAGGCATGTCCAAAGTATATGGATTTTAGAGATAGTTTTTATCTTTTATGGAGATAACCCAAAAACTTATTCTTAGGCTGAATGTGAAAGAGATGCTAAGCTCCTATTCAGAAGTCATATTCATAGCTCTCATGACAGTGATCAGCATTTGTTTTTCAAATGGTAAAAACAGTAAGCATAAAACCTATTCTAAGGCTGAATGTGAAAGAGAAACTAAGCTTCTATTCAGAAGTCATCTTCATAGTCCTCATAACAGTGATCA
>ML812420.1:87527-97778 GCA_009831015.1 Picea engelmannii
AAATCAAATCAATTTTGAGCTCTTGTATTAATTAACATAGAAAAATCAAACCAAATCAAACATACAATGCATGAATATTGACATAGATTCATGAAAGAAAATCAACTTTGAGCTCTTGTATTGCCATAGTGATTGTACAATATAAAACTGTGAAAAACGACAATTAAACCATCTTATTAACCAACTAATTAGCACCATTACAATCATAAGGGTAGTTAGTTAAAAAAAACTAGTTAAGAATAAACAAAGCATTATCATTTATTCATACTATTTATGTTACAATAATTAATAAAATTCATGAAAGTGGAAGGGATAGGCCAAAAGAAGGTATATCATGATGATCATTGATGTTTTTCTTATGTAACTTTATTGTACGTCAAAAGTAGATAACCATGATATATTTTGAATAGAGCATGGGGAAACTCACTCGAGACTTCTTCTCATTTTGAGGATAGTACCTCATATTTTGTAGAGAGCCGGTGCTTTTTTTGATAGCTTGCTCATTTAAAAGCTCAACATGTCACTTGCAGAAATTAACCCTGGGTGGGGGAGAAAACACCCCTCAACACAAACCACTTGGAGTAAACCCAATTGACATGTATATATATATATATATATATATATATATATATATATAGATAAACTCTACTTAAGAGTAATAATTTTATATTAGGTTTAAGGTTATATTTGAATTAAACATTAAATTGGTATAGTAATTTGACTATTAAAATTTACGAAAATGTATACATGTTCCTTTAAATTTAATCTATAACTTTTTATGATAAAATATATTCTTAACAGTTAATCCAACTCAAATAACCATAACATAATATTTATTATTATTTCTATAACATAACATACCATATATTATAACCATGAATTTGTTATATCATGATACAATGTAGCCGTGAGTTTGTTATATCGTGAAACTATGTATGTAAGCATGAGTTTGTTATATCATGAAACTATGTATATAGGTGTCCATTTTGAACGATCAATTTCGAGTTTTTTTAAATCAATTCTGCATGTCAAATAATGTATAGGCAATGACTAAGTGAATGATATACCATGTTCCATGCCATGTCATGTGCATTACATCATAGTTCCATCCCATGTTCCATGCCATGTCATGTTCATTACATCATAGTTCCATCCTTAGCATGGTATGCTTATGGTCTTATTGCAACATGGCATGCCACGTATTCAATTATAAACATGGCAGGCATGTGGCAATCTATTTTAAGCTGCCATTTTACTTAACTCTAGATATTCCATGCCCAATATATGATTAAAAATTGATATTAAAATTTAGGAATCTATCATCTTCTTCTCTAGTTAATTAAGTATATTTATTTGAATACTTTATGTTAAGTTACAAAGTTGGAGATAAACATGAAAAAATTAATCACTTTAATGGATAATGGTCACGTGGTTTAAGAAACCGAACTCTCTTCGACAATTAAATTGGATTGTTTTTTGTTTGAATGTAATAATATTTTAATAACCATTTGTCATTTTTTATTTCTTAATTACGGTTTAGTTTTTTCGAGAATTCGTTTAAAAAAAAAATTGAGATTGTCATAGAGTATTTGGAGGTAGTGGTTGAATATGAAGATTTGCATTGTACTCCCTTCACATTCAAACACGTGAATCAAATCCTACCCACTTATCACTAAGATCTAATAATAATAATTATGATATGATGTCATAGTTTGATTCTTGTGAAGGTTGGTTCAATTTTTCAAAGTTTTCATGGTGGCACATGGAGATAGTGGTTGAACATGTGAGATTTGCATTGCATTCTCCTCACACATATAAATAAATCAAATCCCATCAACTTATCATCCCTAAGGATGTTATGGTCCCTAAGGATGTTATGGTCACATTTGATTCTTGTGAACTTGTAAAATTAATATATTTACAATTATTATAGTGAACTTTTTTAGAGTAGTTGATGTGAGCTAGGGTTTGAAACTTATGGTTTTCAAGATAGTTGTCATGGTTCAAGCTAGGGGTGGGAGTGGGGAGCTCTCCTCTACCCACCCAAATTCTCCAAAAACTCTCACTTTAGTAGGATACACATACATCTTCGAACAAATCATAAAAGAAGCAACAAAAAACAAGTCAAGAAAGAGAAATGATGATCGTGTTTTTTGAAATCTAGACTAGATTCAATCTCTAAAGATAGAAGCATTGACATCAAAAAGAAATCCACTCATCCTCACTGAAAGATTTCTACTTTCCAATGTATGTAACTTTATCCTACCCCCAAAACAACGGAGTTGTCGCTAAAAATAAATTAGATCTTGTTAATGACCAAAGGAGAAATGACACACATTATTTGTGGAGGGGAGTTTTATGCACTTTTTTAATCTTAAGGAAGACCAATCTCATCTTAAGGAGTGGACCCTATTTCAAGGTTCATCGCGAAATGTACTTAAATAGATGGGAACTTGACTTCAATATCGAAGGAGACCTCATCACTTTGACACTGATATGGGGGAGACTTACATATCATCCATTAATATTTTAGGATAATCCTACGCTACAATATAATGAAACATTAAGAGAAATATGTAGATTGAGCATAACCAAAGGAAGGAAATTACATGTACATTAAGATCTTTGTAGAGGTTGACCTAGAAAAATGTCTTTAGGAGGCAATCCAAAGAAACATGAAAGTTGGACTCGAATCCAAAATTTGAACTTTGACAATTGTGATTCAAGTGTAATAAGTGTCATGACTATGGCCAATCTACCAAAGATTGCAAAAACTGTTTCCCTTTGAAAATGAGGAAATCCAAAACCAAGAGGAACATAGACCTATGCAACAAGCCTCGAATGAAACATTCACATAAATATGTAGATTGAGCATAATCAAATGAACGAAATTACATGTGCATTAAGATCTTTGTAGAGGTTGACCTAGAAAAATGTCTTCAGGAGGTAATCCAAAGAAACATGGAAGGTGGACTCGAATCCAAAATTTGGACTCTAACAACTACAATTCAAGTGTAATAAGTGCCATGATTATGGCCACTCTACTAGAGATTGCAAAAAAAGTGTCCCCTTGAAAATGAGAAAATATAGAACCAAGAGGAACATAGACCTATGCAACAAGCCTCGAATGAAACATTTACATAAATATGTAGATTGAGTAGAACCAAAGGAAGGAAATTACATGTGCAGTAAGATCTTTGTAGAGGTTGACATAGAAAAATGTCTTCAGGAGGCAATCCAAAGAAACATGGAAGGTGGAATCGAATCCAAAGTTTGGACTTTGACAAATGTGATTCAAGTGTAATAAGTGCCATGACCATGGCCACTCTGCCATAGATCGCAAAAAATGTTCCCCCTTGAAAATGAGGAAATCCAAAACCAAGAGGAACATATACTTATGCAACAAGCCCCAAATAAAAGGGGAATATAACAACAAGAAGCTCAACAAATATCAAACAACCCACAACATCGAATGAAATCAACAAAAAAAAATTCAATGTTAGAAACACGCGTCCAAACAAATCAAGAGTAAGAAAAGAGAGAGGTTTATGAAGAAAAGGAACCCCTAATGCAAATGAAAAGAAAAGTCAATAAAAAAATTCAACACGTGGCTAGATCTAAGAAATACATAGAATCATTGGAAGGAATCATCTTCAAGAAAGATGCAATATGCAAACTTCTAGAAATTCCAAGCTTTGCACAATAATTCTCTTAGATTGGGGGTCACAATAAGAAACCATGTACTTACACTTGAAAAAATAGTGAACTTGTGAGATTCAAGTTTAACAAGAGGGGTTGTTGAGCAACAAGTCCTTGCCCAAAAGGTAGGAAGCGTCCAGTAGCCACTATTCGAGTTCAAAGTCCATGAACGTTCAAGGTTGTTCACTGTTCGAGTTCAAGTTCCATCAATGCTCAAGGTCATTCAGTACCCCATTCAATGAGCAAATAATTTCCCAATGTAAATAATTTCCGGTGGAAGCAGGATATGTAAAGAATCCACATTGAGATATTGAAAACATTGAGGTTTCATTGCAAAATATAGTGTTGCACAAAATATTGAAGTTGATATAAGCATAGAGAACATTGATTTCTAACACTACCACTTTAAAACGTTACTACAAATGAATTCATTGTAAGTTGATTTTATTCCATATATTGATTTATGTTAATATTATATGAATGTCTCACTCACAATCACAAGACAACATATAAATAAACAAGATGAGTTAGATCTAATTTATTTCCTTATTGAACATTGAACTTCCAGACGAATTAAGAAGATAATATTATCTCATGCCCCATAAAAATATTAACTCAATAGCGGTGGAAATTACATGTTACAACTCTGACGTTAATCGACCGGCGGGGGTAATGGTCTAGTGTAGAAGGAACATAATCGATATCTCAAAATAGCAAGCCCTATGGGAGGAACGAGCAATAGAGTGGAAGGAGCGTGCGATGGTTCATTTATGTCAATACGTGTGATTCTTCCGTTCATTCCTCACATGCTTGGAACAAAATTCAATGCTGGTTCAACTTAGAATAGTAGGGGCCTCTCACCCAACCTGTCTGCAATGTCAAGTTTCCTATAGTCAATGACATAAACAATGCAGGATAGTAAATTTAATCATGGTAATATATGCAGTCGATGTTTTCACACACAAATGACTATGGTTTTTACTTGTTATCATGCCAGCAACTGTCGACATCTACACTAAAATCCCATCTTATATATTCCCATATCATCTTGTTTTCCATATACCTATGGATTACTTTCCATGTTTTTGTTTCCCACTTTAGATTTTTTACATCGAAGTTTCTTCCGTTAGATGTGTATTCATCACAACATGTTATTCCTAGTGAGAGATGTTGTCTAGGTTGAAGAGAAGAGGAGTTCATTGAGCTGTGAATGGTTCAATGAAACCCGATCCATTAAACTTGTTTACGAGGGATTACACTATTTTATTTTTTCTACTAATTGTTTCTACTGTCTAGGTTGAAGAGAAGAGGATTTCATTGAGCTGACCCAAATTTGAAGTGCCTAAGAAGATGAATCACATTTAGAAAAATAACAAACAATCATATAATAAATGATACATTAAATGAAAAAAAATATATATTTAAAAAAATTCAAGTATCGTCACGTCCTTTCAAACCATTTGCCTTGGCTTCCATGCACCACCTAAGTATTTTTCATGCAATTCATTGACAAGTAACATTTCAAAGTGAGAACAAGTGTTCTTTAGGTACTTGACCAGTCAGAATAACAAAGATTCGAACCCAGAATGGATATGATACAAAGATGAGGGAGGATTCGAACCCTGAATTGATATGATGCCAAAGATGAGGGAGGAGTGGATCAAAGAAACTTATCCATTTCTTGTTACATATTGTGAGATTACTGGGATGGTTTGGTAGGTGCAGTAGATGGAGCATATTAGCCATTTCTCATTATAGATTGTGAGATTACTGGGACGGTTTGGTAGGTGTAGTAGCTAGCAGAACTCTGTCCTTAAATCCTGGGCTATACTTGCCTGGGGTTTAGGGGTGTAAATGCCTCTTCTATTTCTCCTATCCATACCTAGAATAACCACTTTGAAAGAGAAATATATTTTCTCATTGCTAAATACTGGGCAATCCACTCGGTGAAATGAAGCAACCCAATCCGCTGCATCTCAAAGCTGGCTTGCCCACTCCTCAAGATTGTCTGAAAATCAACTAGTTTAGCTTCAAGTAGAATGTTCTTTACACTCTATGCCTCGCTGACCTTGTTCCCTTCTCTTTCACAAGTGAGTAAATATATGATTCATCAGATCAAAGAAGGGCTTTTCAGCAACATGGATTTTCTAAAAAATGACCTGCCGAGTAGAAAGACCAACAGTCCACCGTACTGACTTACAGGGAAAGGTATAAGTTATTTTTTGTTACATATCCTTTTAATTTAAATAGAAGAATCCATACATATTCTTTGAGGTTCTGGTTTTTGTGTAAGCATAACATTGCATTACTTGAGAAAAGAACAAGATGTCTATACAAAGAGCGATGTCGAGAATAACAACTTTAACTCTTAGTGTTGGAACGAGAGTCAACCTCCTAAATGCGTCGTTGTATACCTTGGATGGAGGGAACAAAAAGGTCCTTTTTGATGGATTCAGAGGCGTCTTAGACACCGCCACGGGGAAAGGCACCCACTTCCTCATCCCATGGCTTCAGAAGCCCTACGTATTCGAGATCAGAATGAAGGACCTCAAGATGGTGAACATCTTCCTAAGGATACTTTCCAGGGATAAAGAGGACTCGTTTCCCGACATATTTCATAGGCTCGGCCTTGATTGGGATGAGAGGGTGTTTCCTTCCATGCAACAAGGTCTTGAAGGTCATCATGACACAGTTCAACGCAGACCAGCCCTTGACCGATAAGCCAACCATGTATGCATTGTATAGGGAGGCTCTGTTGTGTGGCACTAGGGATTTTAACATTATGTTGGATGATGTGGCCATCACATATATGTCTTATGGCCCCAAGTTCTCGAGAGAAGTCGAGCAGAAGCAGGTGATGCAATAGGAAGTTGGGAGGTCGAAGGTTGAGCATGAGAGGAGGGTGACCGTTGTTAGAGCAAAGGGGGAGAATGAGGCTGCTAAGCTTATTTCCCTGGCCATGACTGTTGCAACCCTAGGGCTAATACAATCATTGAGAAAAGGGAAAACAACGTGATGTAGAAGATGCCATCCATGTGTAGTCACATGCTATGGTATTCTTTATTTCATCAATGGAGAAGAAGGCCCCTTCTTCCTTCGTGTGAGCCAGAGTCTTCATTCACAACCAAAGACAGGGAAAACAAGGTATGGGTTTACTTAAAGACTGAATAGCACATGGTGACTCAATACAAGGATCCTTGCATGCACGCCATATGGTGTCTCGATAGAAGTTTAGGAAAAGTTAGGGTAAATAGAAGACAAACATTTAATTCCACAAAGTAATTATAACATTATGACTAACATTAGTCCAACTCAAGAGAACTGCAGAGATGGTATATAGGCATTTCCTAAGTTTTAAACATAATGCCCGATGTTTGTCCTTGATATGAGGCCAAATAAGGCCTCAAAATCTCTCATTGGTTAAAGTAAAGTGTTGTGAGTGGTTTATAGGTGGAGATAAAGTAGTCCATCAAATATAAAACTAAAACTTTTGGAGATTAAAAGTTTTGGTTTTTGTGCCGAAAGAAAGAAAAACTGAAAATCGTTTACAATAGTCCCTGTTGTCGTTAAGGCAGGGACAACTAATTCAATCATTGAGAAAAGGGAAAACAACATGATATGGAAGATGTCATCCATGGGTAGTCACATGCTATGGTATTCTTTATTCTGTCAATGGAGAAGAAGGCCCCTTCTTCCTTCACGTGAACTAGATTCTTCCTTCACAACCAGAGACAGGGAAAACAAGGTGCATGTTTACTTAAATATTGAATAGCACATGGTGACTCAATACAAAGATCAATGATCCTTACATGCATGCCATATGGTGTCTCGATAAAAATTTAGGAAAACTTAGAGTAAATAGAAGACAAACATTTAATGCCACAAAGTAATGCAAAAATTATGACTAACATTAATCCAAATCAAGTGAACTGCAAAGATGATATATAGGCATTTCCTAAGTTTTAAACAAAATGTCCCATGTCTGGCCTCACTATGAAGCCAAATAAAGCCTCAAAATCTCTCATTGATTAAAATAAAGTGTCGTGAACAGTTTATAAGTAGAGAAAAAGTAGTTCATCAAATATCAAACTAAAACTTTATAAAACTAGAGTAAAAGTTTTGATTTTTATGTTGGAAAAAAAAAAAAAAAATAGTTTACCTGTTGCCTTAAGGCACGGACAATAAGAAGCCATGTACTTACGCTTCAAAAAGATATGGAGTTGGGAAATTCAAGAATAAAAAAGTAAAAGTTAAAAATCAAACAAAGAAGCACGAAAGACAAAAAAAAAAAACTAGGCCTCCAAGCTATGTTAATATATTGCTAGGGAGGGAAGCCAAAACACAATCGAGTAAGCCATGAAAGATTATATCATGGAATAGAGGTATCACTTGTAAAAGAAAACAATAACATTCCAACGCCTTTATTAAATATCAATAAAATATGGCATAAATTTCACTTTAGAAATATCCCTTACCTTAAGGGTTAAGAATTAAAGTTGCATCTTGAGCTAAGAAATACAATGTTAATAGAGTACATGAATTTAGTTTTAAAATTTCAATAAAAAAAAGAGACTCTTGGAAAAAAAAACCGGTGGATGTTATTATAATGGGATGTGACTTAATATATCTTAAATTTAAGAAATGAAAATATGTTTAGTACAACCAACTATTAGGATTAAGATATATTACAAAAAAGTCTCATGAGAATTTTTATCTAAATATTAGATTTTTTATTCAAATATTAGATTTTTTATTCAAATATTATTGATGTTTGTAAGATATAATATTTTTTCAATGATTCTACTCTATGTTGTCTTGGATCATAGTTCATTCACTCTCTCCTTCAAACCTAGAGATTTACGTTGTCTCCTCTTCTGATAAAATTTCCAATGTTTCTCTAAGCAATAGCAAAAGACAACAAAAGGATCCCAGTGAAAACAATTTCAAGGTTCTCCCTATTACCTATAGGAACAAAAGCTAAAAAGCCTAAAATCAATACCAAAGATTAAGTTAAGAATAACCAAATCCATTCATAAATAAGTAGGAAATTGGATGGATGGTTGAAAATGTAAAATATTAAAAATCCAATGTAACAAGAAGAATATAACTCCCAACTAGTCATAAAGGAATGAGACCTATTCCAAAATTTATTGAAGGCTCAAAGGGAGGAAGAAATGTATTGGAGATTTAAATTTAGAAGCATCCTACTAAAATCACGAGACAAGAATATCAATTTGTTTCACAATCAATTGGATGTTAGGACAATAAAAAAATCCATTAATGAGATTCTAAAGAAGGATGGATCTAGAACAAAAGATGTTGTTGAGATTTCCCAAATAGCCCATGCAAAATTTCAGAAACTTATACATAAAAAAACCTCCCTCAAGAAAATCAACATGAGAATAAGTACTAGAAAATATCCCTTACCACATAACACATGAAATCATAAAACATCCCTTAGAAGAATGGAATTATAAAACATGGAAGGATGTATATCCAACATTTGGATTATGAATGACTAAAATTTAAGTGTAATAAGTGTCGTGATACCTCTCCCCTTGTTTTCATATAGTCCCATCAATGAAAAATAAACATAGTAATAAAAAAACTATCCAAGAAAAAATTATACCTATAATTATAATAGTAAAAGGGTCCAAATCCTTAATTCATTCACAATTTGTGGATGGTACTCCCTTTATAGGGTCCATCCCTTTTCATCGAAAAAAATATTCAAAATAATCTTCACAAATATATGGATGCATCATGTGAAATGATAAACTATATGGATGGAATTATCCAATCCATTCCCTATCCTAAAATGTTGAGAGACCGAACTTGAAGTGATATATGGATGCATCATGTGAAATGATAAACTATATGGATGGAATTATCCAATCCATTCCCTATCCTAAAATGTTGAGAGACCGAACTTGAAGTGGGAATAGGATGGTGTTCTTTTAAAAATTTAGGAACCCAATAGTTTTTAGAGCTCACAAATAAAAATAATGAACTCCCATTCTAAAAAAATAATCCATCCAATCCATTTCCTATCCTAAAATGTTGAGAGACCGAACTTGAAGTGGGAATAAGATGGTGCTGTTTCAAAAATTTAGGAACCCAATAATTTTTAGAGCTCACAAATAAAAATAATGAACTCCCATTCTAAAAAAAATAAAATGGAGTATCTCTTCAAGACTGTGTCAATGAATAAATCCCCATGGAATAATTAGTATTAATAGAAGTAGTTCTATAAACCTTTCATTTATATCCTTGCACTAACAAATGGGAAGAATAAGTTTAGTTTAGTGGAGGACTAACAAATGGGAAGAATAAGTTTAGTGAAATGGTTCAAGGTCCAGCTTATAGGAATAAATTTTTTATAAAAGATAATAAAAGAATTCTTTGGAGGAGAAATTGCATGCAAGCTAATTTATGAGAAAGAAAAATGATTGAAAGAATATTGAAAAAATGGGGGACCAGCTTATAGGAATAAAAAATTCATAAAAGATAATAAAAGAATTCTTTGGAGGAGAAATTGCATGCAAGCTAATT
>ML812420.1:97849-108444 GCA_009831015.1 Picea engelmannii
ATGATAAGATTCTTTGAAAATCTTATAATAGTTACTAGGGGCTCACTAATATGGTAACAAATTGATTTTTTTTTTTCAATGGTAAGAAACCTTCTTTCTTGGTTATTTAGTAACTAGGGGCTCACTAATATGGAAACAATTTTTTATTGTAAGGGAAATCCTTTCTTGGTTACTTAAAACTGATAGGCACATTAATATGTATAGGGATTCTGTTATATAGGGAAATATACATTATGGGATATTTAAGATGCGGAGCATGCATTTATTTGGTTGGTTAGAAAGTTATTGAAGATGATACTAGATATATCTTAGTGGAATAAAACTAGAACAAGGGAGGGATGCAAAGCTTCATAAAATCTTACAAAAGAAAAATGGAAGATTGTAAATTTTTTCTAAGGAATTTAAGGGGAAAAATCCTACTCACCATCAATTAATAGGACACAAGATTTTGAGGGATAAGTGAGAATCCTATAAAGTCAAGCAACGAAACCTTTAAATTATTAGGGAGGAAAAATAATTGACACAAGATTTTGGGGGGATAAAGGAGAATCCTATAGAGTCAAGCAACGATACCTTTAAATTATTAGGGAGGAACAATAATTGAGAACCAAAACAAACTTTAGGTAACTTTGTGAGATAAGGCATGTCACCCTAAAATCAATTTTTTCTCCAAGTTGCTTGTATAAAATAAAGTGATATCAACTAACTAATTACAAAAAAGAGACCTCTTTAGGAATTCAAGATTCTTCTTATTGTTATATAATGAAATAAAATGGCATGCTTTTATTCTTTGAGTGTGTAGTAACTAAATAAGATTATCATGGATCATTTTGAGGCTTATTACCTTCAACATTAAGAGTGGAAAACATTCTAAATATCCTGAGAAACTAGAAAAGAAAACACCCTCACTCATAAAAGGAAAATCACTCTTGAAAATATGGGAATTACTCACAAGATTTGTTCTTTGGAAGACATGCTTAACACATAATGAAACAACTTTCCAAGATCAAAAGCCAAAGGTACATGAAATAACACTCTTAATATTTACACAAGAAGTAGAATCAATTCAAAACAATGTATATTGTAACTGTAACTCTAGCATATATGTGGAGATAAAATGGTTGCACAAATTCATGGATTTGTAAAGCTTCTCAAAAGCAATATCCCAATCTATAAGATTGGTAATTATATCTTACATAATTAAATATAGAACAATGGATATTAACATATCATATAATGAAAGATAAGGTAGACACACTTAGAAGGTGTGGTAAGAAGAATCCAATATAAGGGGTCAAAACTTTCCATAAGGTAGACACACTTAGAAGGTGTGGTAAGAAGAATCCAATATAAGGGGTCAAAACTTTCCATAATAGTGGGATGATACACTAAAGCACATACAGTCAATGGAATTAAGAAAACATTCAAATGAAAAACTAGGGTTTAGGAGGAAAATAAAGGAACATACTTGTGTATTTATCCTTTCAGAGAATTCAAATCTTGGTGTTGAGATGGGAGTAAGAGGAGAAGGATCTTCAAATCTCAAAGTTATCCAAATAATCCTACACACATGACAACAAAGAAAAAAATACTATTTCCTAATAATAGTAAACCTTAGCTTTAAAAAATCATTAAAACTTAATGTACTTCATGATCCCATAATGAAAACACTCACAAAAAATATGGTTGAAAAAATAGATTGAGGAAAGTTGGGTTGTTATATTCTTTGCAATGAAAATATAGGCAAGGTAAATCGACTTTGATGTCTCGTTAGCTTTTCACTTTCACCATTGGCTCTTCATTCATGTCTACTTGCATCATAACCATATATTCCAACATCGACATTGACCTAACTCATGCAGGGAGGCTTGCGCATTAACTCTGATTTTTATTATGTAAATCGAAAAAAAACGACGTACATCTTCTTTCTGAATGTGCTGATAAAGATCATTACTATTTTCACATGATGAAAAATAGTTTAGTCGCTCTTGAAGCCAAAATGAGCTATTTGCAACGATATTGACCAGTTGTCATTTTCCAAAGTCCAAAATGCCTTTTTTATTAGTGTGGAAACTTATAGTTTCAACAAAAATTAAACTTTCTTGCATTTGTGAGCCCAACGTGCTAGTCGTATAATGATAGGAAAGACATGAAGTAATAATCCCGAGACAAGGGCGAAGCTAAACTTTTATTTGGTTAAAAAAGTCATGGCAGACATGATAAGATCAAATAATATATATTTAGTTTTGGTTAAATATAATATTATTTATCTTTAGTTTTTGGGCAAAAAAAATGTTAAGGGATGATATAACTTTATGAAGGGCTAGTGATGAGATATAACATGGAGAAAGAGACATGGGACATGTAGACATCTAATAATATGTTGGGTATAACGTAAAGTGATTTAATCATATTATTTATTCACTTTTTGATTTACTTTCTTATCCAAGGTTATGTAGATAAGGTGGAAATAGGGTCTTTGTATATGTGTGTCATTGGCGAGATAAGATGAGGTGAATAATGCGATGAGTGAGTAATAGGATCTGCTTAGTAGTAAGTCAAGCATCACAATAAATTCAATTATGAACAATGCGTCAATATTTAACGAGAGAAAGCAAAACTTTGCACAAATAGTGTGACTGGAGAGGGAGCCTGGCAACGCATTGCCGGCTAAGTCTTGTTGATAAAAATCATCGTCAACGATGTCGATTGTGTCTTAGGTGTGGACCAAGGTTAGACATGTAACCTTCTATTCAGATTGAATAAGACAACAAGAGAGAAAAATGCTCAAGGAATGATGGTTTTCTCGGTTTAGGGTTTCTAGGGTAAAATATTTGTGTACTGTGTGATTGCTTTGTCATTTACTTTCTTGATTAAATTCTTCTTCTCTTCTGCTAGGTTTAGTGTGGAAATGTCTCTCATTTCCTGAAAAGTGGTATTAGAGCTTTGACAATTGGTATCCGAGCGAAGTTCATCTCTGACAAGTGGTATCAAAGCGGTGTTATGATTTGGCAAGTGTATCAGATCTTGATTTACCAATATTGAATCTTAAAACTAAACCCTAGGTACAGTAAGAGTTGTAAGTCATAAATTGTGTTAAATATTGTGGTAAAGAATGGCGCGAGGCTCCAAAATAGAGATAGAAAAATTCAATGGCCAGAATTTTAAGCTTTGGAAGCTTAAATGGAAGATCTTCCTGTAGATTGAGAACAATGGACATTGGTTTGTTCAGGTACCCAATCGACATGCATGTCGACGAAAGAATGGGAGAAAAATGAAAGAAGAGAAAGAAGTACGATTCGACTTTGTCTTGCAGACTCGATGGTGTTGAATGTCTTAGGTGAAGATTCGACCAAGAAAATGTGGGAAAATCTGGGAAGCTTATACCAATAGAAATCTCTGGTAAATATGTTGTTTCTTAGAAAAAAATTGTATCTTCTGAGGATGAGTGATTGTAGTTCAATGACTAAGCATTTAAATGTGTTTAACACCGTGTTAAGCCAGTTATCATATGTGGATATTAAGATCACTGAGGAGGACAAGTGTATCAACCTATTGAGTTCTTTTCCAGACTCCTGGGATAAATTAGTCATGGATATTGGGAGTAATACAACCACATTAGTGCTAGAGGACGTGGTTTCTTCTCTATTGTCGAAAGAAATGAGAAGGAAGAACATGGAAGGATCGATCAAAGATGCTCTAGTAGTGAGAGGTCGACTGATAGACATAGATAAAGGCAGATTATCCAGTAGAAAGTTCAAGTCGAAGGGTATATCTAAATACTCGGTTCAGTCGATGCAAAGATGTTGGAAATGTGGTAAAGCTAAAAATTATAAAAAGGACTTTAAGTTGAAGGCAACATAAGTCAGTGCTAAATCCGACAAGAAGTAGTTGAATGAGAGAAATATGACCCTGGATAAGGGAGGTGATGTGTACTTGGCGTCGACCAGTACAAAGTTGGATCAAGATGTCTGGTTGATCGACTTAGGAGCATCCTATCATAGGACACCACATAGAGAATGGTTCTATGAGTATGAATGATATGATGGAGGTGATGTGTTCTTGGGGGATGGATCGTCAACCAAAATTGTCAGATGAGGAAGAGTTCGACTGATACTGTAGAATGGGAGGAAAAGAACCATTCCAGGTGTGCTACACATTCCGGGTCTGGCAAGAAACTTGATATCTGTCAGCAAGATGAGTGATGCATGTGTGCATACTCTATTTCAGAAGGATTCGTGCAAGATGGTTAGAGGTGTGATGGTATTAATGAAAGGAATTCAGATTGATACCCTATACAATCTATTAGGGAATGTTGACTTGACTGGATGAAACAACATCATTTCTCCTGAAATCAACTCGACTGCGACTCAACTCGACTGGACTCTAGCTAAGTCGGTTCAAACTGATTCGACTAGACAAAAGAAAGTCGACCCAACCATGCTATGGCACGAGAGAACGGGACACATTGGAGAAAATGGACTTCGAGCTATACAAAGAAAAGGTATGGTTGAAGGGTTTCCTGAATGTGGTTTAGAATTCAACTTTTGTGAACATTGCATATATGGAAAACAAATTCGGGTGAGGTTCCCATCTGGAGTGACAAGGGAAAATGAGATTCTAGCACTGGTTCATAGTGATGTGTTTGGACCGGTTACAATGCCTTCACTTGGTGGATCCCTGTATTATGTTTCCTTCATAAATGATTTTTCCAGGAAGACATGGATATATTTCCTGAGGAAGAAATAAGAGGTTTTCGAGAGATTTAAGGTGTTTAAATCTCTTGTGGAAAACCAAACAGAGCAAAGGATTAAATTGTTGAGAACTGACAATGGTGGTGAATTTCATGGAAAATAATTTGATCAGTTTTGTAAGTAGTGTGGCATAGCACACCAAAATACCATACCATATAACCCACAACAAAATGGAGTTTCCGAGAGAATGAACAGAACGTTGATGGATAAGGAAAGGAGCTTGCTCAGTGGTGCTAGGCTCGCACAAGAATTCTAGGTGGAGGAAGTCGACACTGTAATATATCTGGTAAATATGTCTCCTTCATCGGTACTAGTCGACACAAATCCACATGAGGTATGGTTGAGAAAGAAGCCTTTGGTGGCACATCTCAAAGTATTCGGTTGTGATGCATTTGTGCATGTTCCCAAGGAAAAGATGAGCAAGTTGGACAATAAGGCAGTCAAATGTATTTTAATTGGATATAAAGAAGGAATGAAATGATATAAGCTATGGGATCTTGCATCAAGGAGAACAATGTACAGTCGAGATGTGGTCTTCAGAGAAGTCATAGGTAAGTATGAGCCTGAAGAAGTTGTTCAGATCGAGAATAATTCTGAAATGGTGTGGCTTGAACTAGGGAATGAGGAAGATGATTTAGATGAGTCAACTGAATCTGAGGAAGAGGTGGAACAACAAACTCCAGTGGTAAGGAGGTTAGAAAGAATAAGAAAACTAGTCGAAAAGTATAGTCTGCCTGACTTCCATTCCACATTCATGTTAATTGTCATCGATGATGAGCCCAAGTCGTTCAATGAGGAAGTCAAATCGACAGAGGATAAAATATGGAAGGATGCCATGGTCGAAGAGATGGAATCCTTGCACAAGAATGAGAGATGGGATTTAGTCAAGTTACCTAGTGGAAGAAATCCCATCAATGGAAAATGGGTATTCAAGAAGAAGATGAATGCAGCAGGACAATTTGAGAAGTTCAAAGATCGACTGGTAGAGAAAGTTTATTCCCAAGTTGAGGAAGTTGACTTCGGTGAGATTTTTTCCCCTATTGCAAAACTAACTTCCATTAGAGTACTAATGTCTTTGGATGCAACATTCGATTTGGAAATAGAACAGATGGATGTGAAGACAACCTTCCTACATGGGGACCTGGAAGAAGAAATCTACATGAAACAACCTGAAGGATTTGTAGTAAAGGGAAAGCGAGAGTTGGTGTGCAAACTAAAAATATCCCTCTACGGTCTAAAACAATCACCAAGGATGTGGTACTAGAAGTTCAACACATACATCCTTAGTTTGGGATTTGTGAGAATCAAAGATGATCACTAAATATATTCCAAGGAAGAAGGTGGGCATTTCATATATGTAGCTTTGTATTTCCATGACACGTTACTGTTTGGAAACAACATGGACGCAAAAAAGGAGGTGAAGAAGCAACTATCCTCCAATTTTGACATGAAGGATTTCGATGTATCTAACTTCATTATGGGAATGGAAATTAAGAGAGATCAAGCCGCTATAAATATCTGGTTGAATTAGATGAAGTATATTGAAACAATTATGAAAAGGTTCAACATGCAGGATTGCAAACCAATGAAGGTGTCAATTCCTATGGGAGAAAGGCTAACTATTGAACAGTGTCCAAAGACACATGAATAAATAGAGGACATGGCATGTGTTCCCTATGCAAGCATTGTTGGTAGTCTAATGTATGTGACGGTCTACACTAGACCAGACATTTCCCATGCAGTGGGAGTGTTGAGAAGGTACATGTCGACACCTAGAAAGGAGAACTATAAAGTTATCAAGGGAGTATTCAGGTATTTGTGTGGCACGAAGGACTATGTTATATGCTACCAAGGAATACCTGGAGGTGATAGTGGTAAATTAAATGTACATGGATTTGTCGACATCGAATGGGATGAAAATCTAAATCGACAGAGGTCAACCAACGGATATGTCTTTAATATGTTTGGTGGAGCAATAATCTAGATGAGTAAGCGATAAATGGTCGTAACCTTGTCAACAACAAAAGTTGAATACATGGCGGCCACTCATGGAAACAAATAAGCAGTATGGATGTAAAGTATGTGTTCAGGAATCGGATTTGAGAAGACAACTATGAAAGTAAGTTGCGGCAATCAAAGAGCAATATTTCTGGCAAAGAACCCTTCTTATAATTTGAAGATGAATCACATTGATGTACAATACCATTTTGTAAGAGATATGGTGGAAAGTAACAAGGTGCTACTGGAGAAAGTAGACACGTTAGAAAACATAGAAGACTCATTGACCAAGTCTGTGAGTGTTGTGAATTTCTCTTGGTGCAGAGAGGAAATGGGAATTGTTGCCTTGGGTCTATGAACGAAAGTTCAGGAATCTCTTGTTTCAACAAATAAGACAACAAGTGGGAGAATTTTGGGTTGTTATATTCTTTGCAGTGGAAGTCCAGTCGAGGTGAATCGACTGATGGTCGAAGGTTGAGGTGATCGAAAATAGTCAAGGTCGAGGTGGATCGACAACAATTAATTCAACAAGTTGGAGGTTGAGGTAGTCTACCGAGTAAAGTCGAAGTCGAATATATCAATGACAAGTCAACCAACAAGAGGTTGAAGTGGGGGCGTGAGACGACCGAATAGAGACCAAATGAAGGTCAACTGGTAATTGGACTTGGAGTTGACTGTAACATAATCTTGAGATTTGTAGCCAATGATCTGCATGGATTTGTAATCGTTTTTGGGTGCCAAGTCTTTAGGGTTTTTCCTGTTGTAAAGCCTATAAAGAGGCGTGTTGTAAGGTCGTAAAGGCTAATGCATGAGTAAATCATAGGTTGTTGGTCATGTATATGTAATCCCTATTGGCTATAGGGTTGTTCTTGCATAGGCAATAGGGTATGATGTTGATTTTATCTTAGGTGTGGACCAAGGTTAGACTTGTAACCTTTTATTCATATTGAATAAGACAACAAGAGAGAAGAACACTCAAGGAATGTTGGTTTTCCCGGTTTAGGGTTTCCAGGGTAAAATCTCTTTGTACTGTGTGATTTATTTGTCATTTACACTCTTGATTAAATTGTTCTTCTCTTCTTCTAGGTTTAGTGTGGAAGTGCCTCTCATTTCTTGGCAAGGAAAAGGAGAGGGGTGAAAACATGCCAACAACACTAGAAAAGATCAAATCTATGAGACATGAATTAGTATATGTCATCCTCTCAGTAATAAAACTCATCCTAGAAAGTCGGAAGTGAGGATGATATAATCTTTCTATTACTGGTCATATTGCCACTTAAGGTTAAGCATGAAAAACCAACACCTCTCCTTGAGACAAATCCATCAAGAAGTAAATATTAGATATGGTAATATCGATGACTTTCCCTCTAACAACAAAGTGTTCCTCATGATACGTTTGCAACCCACATTGTATGAAAGCCACATGTGCACCTGAAGTCCACAAAACATCATTAAGTACACCTTGATGCTCCCTCTCTCCGCAATCTATATCAAAGAAGGCCATCATAAAACAAAAATCCATTTTTTTTTTAAGTTTTGAAGACAATCACTAGTTTCCTTTTTAGCGATTGACCACAACTATCAAGGATTTTCCTGTTTACATTCATTGGAAAACCCTCAACAGTCGTATATCTTTTTGTGTTTTTTAGACACATGCATTTTCCAAAAAATTATCGAAAAAAATTGCAAAAAATCAAATTTTCAATGAATAAAAGTGCAAGTCAAAGGTTAAGCTCCTACATGTCACCAACAACTCCAAAAAGAAATGGTTGAAAACTCCATAAATAGAAAGTCACCAAACCCTCTTCCCCAAGCTCCAAAATTGTAAATGAATTTGAAAGTTTTTCTTAAAAAACTAAAAAATATTATGTTCTGTGTATTAAAAACCATGATGAAGTCCTCCTTGTGTTTTCATAGGTGTTTCTTGTCTCATCACCTTCAAGGACACACATTTTTTTTTTTTTGAAATAGACCAATAAAATCTATTCATTATAATTTATATACTTTCAAAGACTTGAACTCAAACAACTCTTTTGATCTTATGATGAGACAATTTTTTAGCAACAAAGTTGTGCATAATTATTTCTCATATTGTGAGACAAATCTGTCTCTCATATAGTTCCTTGATACCATTGAATAACACAAGTAGTCCACTAAAGTACAAATTTTATGACAAGATGAAAATGGTTGCATAAACCCAAATAATACTTGGTTTTTCTTTGATAATTAACTTGAATTTCAACTCAACTCATTATCGAGAAAATTTCCCAACACTAATTAGTGTCAACCAGTAACTAATACTAATGATATATTAGACATCTATCTTGAACTCAAGTTGAAAATTCCTGACCAGATTATGTATTGTAGTAATTCCAACCCGCTGAGTAATTCTGAGATGATAAATGGGCTAATGGAACCACCCAAGAACCCTGACTGAAATAAGGGATTCTCATTTGGGTTAAGAGCTTAGGTTCCAACATATGATGTGCACAAAATATAGAAGGGGACTCCTTTTTCCCTTCCTTTCTATCTTCTATCTACGAAAATGGTTATAATGATAGAACAACAGGCTGGGATGTTGCAACTCAAGGATGTCCAGTGTATTCAATAGTTTCAGTCATTTATTCGATCCTCAAACTCACATTTCCTATTAGTACGAGGGAAAGGAGGTGAAGGGAGGCCCTGTCATGTCAAGTGTAATTTTCAAAAATGTTTAATATATCTTTTTAACCAATAATAAAAATTCAATACATGAAATTAAAAAAAAATATTAAAAAAATCAAATAATAAATATATTATCGTATCTAAACAAAAGCATGTATCTTCCACAACGTTCCAAAATGAGAAACAATTTGTTACGTGAACATCAATTAACAAGCGTTGCATGAAAAAATATTCCTTTCCAAGTAATGGACTAAGTTTTCATGTTGGACACATCCATTCATTTGTTTCCTTTGTTAGAGGGCTCGTGGACACAAAACTAATAGAATTGTTGCAATCCATGTTTTAACACCCATCATGGCAGCTCAATTCCTTACTTGACACAGACTAAGATGCCATGCAACACTTGTTATACTACTAGAGTTATTTCACACATTTCATTTATAAGATTATATGGTAGGGTCTTTAATCAATATGGAATGGCATTATCTATAACATTTTCAATTAATAATAAAACACCTAATGCCAATAACCATGTACGTCAACATTCATTCCCTATTTGGAACAATTTTCAACTATATAAGAAATGTAAGTTTAATGTAAAAAAAAATTTAAAGTATTTTGTGACATCAATAAGTCATAACCTAATATTAACACCAATATGGCTTATCTTTTTTTGCGACTTAGTTCCTCAAAAAATCCATTTCAACAAGTGCTTTATTGTAGGCAAAAAGAGCCCAAATGTTGATTTCCCTATGATAAAAACCTATTTTGGTAGCCATTAACTTTTAAACTCAAGATTTGACATAATCATTCTCATAGTTCAAACTTCCTTTCTCAATCCTCAAACTCTCTATAGTCCTTCCCGTTCGAATCAACATTCCCATAACATAACATAGTTATTTTTTAGTTAGTCAAGTGGAAGTGAAGCAAGAAGAAACTATCTAATTATGTCTTAGGATTTTTAAGAGTAATCAACATCCAAAAAAGACAACCAACATAAGAATTTTGAAGATTATTTTAAAAAGGAAGGAGGAATGATCCACAAGACACATGGAAACATTATTTCCCCAAGGGAAATCCTCCTCACTCCCCCACTTTTCACACATCATATCCCCCTTTATTCCTAGCATTTATTTCTAGAGAATTTTTTATTATTAGTCATCAAACTCCATTCACACA
>ML812420.1:120158-130186 GCA_009831015.1 Picea engelmannii
TCGGGGGGGGGGGAGTAAATGGATTCTTAGGTATTTGAGAGGTACTACACTCATGCATTATGTTTTGGAGGTTCAAACACTATTCTACAAGGATATGTTGATTCATATATGGAAGGTGATAAAGATAATAGTAGGAGGACCACATTGTATGTTTTTACTGTAGGTGGAAAAACAATAAGTTGGATTTTGAAACTGGAAAAGTTTGTTTCACTATAAAAAATGGAAGCAAAGTATGTTGCTGCTACAGAGGCTAGTAAAGAGATGATTTGGATATAGAGGTTTATGGAGGAATTAGGAAATAAATATGAGAATAACAGGTTGTACTGTGAAAAATAGAGTGCCATTCATATTGCAAATAACTCAACTTTCCATTCTAAGACTAAACATATATGGTTCATATACCACTTCATATGATCCATTTTGGAAGAAAGACAATTGAAGTTGGAAAAGATACATACTAGACGAAATCCTGCAGACATGTTAACACAGGTAGTAACTAGGGAGAAATTGAGTTCCTACTCAGCTTCAGTTGGCCTTCAAGCATGAAGGTGAAGATGAGAAACTTTATAGATCCAAAGTGGATCATAGTCTAGAAGGTACAATAGCAGTGGAGTTGATGTGATCGGTCTCCAAGTGGGAGATTGTTGGTTGTGGAGCCTGATTATCTTTCAGATTCATAGGTCTTGTTTTAGTCATGTTTGGATCCCATTTCCTGGCGGGTGGGGGGGTATTTCCTCCCACATATATCACCAGGGGGAGGCGACAATATTTTCGAGCCCTCCCTAGTGGGGGTTTGGGGGCAACGACCCCGAAGAGAAAATTTTTGGAAAATTTCCTTATAAAATATTGTAATTTCATAGTCAATTTGAATCGTTCATCATTAGGTTGCAGATCTATGGTTTTTTTCCCTAGAAGGAAAATGAGGGAATTGTATTGCGGCGGGGTATGTGAGTGAATATTGTATTATGAGAGAGAAGACTGTGAGAAAAATAAGAGAAGTTACAACGAGTGTGTTGTAGGTTGTATCCCTTCATTCGATGGATAATAATAAAGGAAGGAATGGAAATTTCTCTGGTGGATGTAGCTCATTTTGGGTGAACCATGTATATCTTTGTCTCTATTGTATTGTGTATCTTCTGTGTTTAATTTCCACATCTGTTTTTATTTTATTTCTCTTTAATCCTCTTTTCTAACAAAGAATAACAAGAGGATATTGCTCCTATGGAGCTATAGGCCTTAGTGTTGCAGTCTCTTCTATCTCTCTTGGATCTTGTCCCCAAGGATACATGAGAGTATCTTACACAATTCTCTCCATGAGCTTATGCTAGTCCTCTAGGGATTGTGATAATGTCACCATATACTCATTATCAACTCCATAAAGCTTCAACAATGGAATTCATCTAACAAAGAGCTCCAATGTCTCTCACATGATATCCAACATCAATAGTCTAGGGTATACGCAACATCTCTATGCCTATGGCTCATCTCCACCAGCTCCATATTCATATCACCTAGATTTACTAGAGGTGAAACATGTACAAATTATGTTTTAAACATAAAAATCTAGTATTGAGATTTAATTTAAAAAAACATATATAAAATTGAAATATTTCATAAAATCCTTTAAAAACATTTTTCTTACCCATGACTCTAAATATAATGTCACCATGAAGTGATATAGGTCAGTCCCCTTAGAAATAAACCCCTACATAAGGGATATGATAAAATGCGACAGGTCATTGCTCCAACGTAGTCAAGGACTAATATGTAAAATCCTCACTAATCTCTTTTCCTTTGAGATGAGTCACCATTTATGTCCATCAAGCCAGCTCCATATCCCAGGGTTTTTCTACCCTCATCGGTAAATTTGGTTAGATATATGGTACATTCTAAAACAAGAACACCAAAATATTACTACTAAAGGAAAAATCTATTAATGCCCCTTGATGAACCTCTTTTAGGTGCCTTTTCATCTCACAGAGAAAAAAAGTGCATCAATCATAGACACACCCATCTATGTAATGACCAACTATAGCCACCAACCCATTAGATATCTTGTGGGGTGAAAACATGACAATAACACTAGAAAATTATCAAAGCTATGAGAAACACATTAGTATATTAGGATTCCATTAAGAATAACCATTACATGCAATGAGGCCAATTTTGGAACATCTCCTTCCCAACCTTCACTCTCTTCCTATTTCCTTTTTATAAGGTATCTTTTTGACAAAGTCAATTTTGATTAGGATTGACTCTGTCAATTACATATATATCAAGTTCCCTTTTACATAAAAATATGAAATTATGACTTATACATCTGAACTTAGACTATAAGCGACCCTAAGATTCATATCAATTCCCCCCCCGAGAGAAAATGATGGGCCTCATCATTTCACCCATGCTAAAAAAATAAACCCCATTATGTTCATCATACCATCATGATTACAAGGTGTCAAGTGACAATGAAAAGAAGGGTTTTGTGTGGTTAACCCATAACCGTGGGTTTGTGGATGACCCATAACCGATTTGGAAAAGACAAGATTTTTTACCCATAATGGGGTGTTTTACATGGGTAAAAAAAATTACAAAAAGATTTAATAAATTCAAAAAAATAAAAATTGAAATGAAAAAAATCATATTTTCTTGGTAGTGAACCTCTAGCTATAATTTTGCTCATATCTTTTCATACAAGTGACGAAATCAAATTTCGTTGAAGAACCATTTGAGGTAATGAAGAGAGCTTTCCTTTGATATAAGATACTTATTATGTTGTATCCCGTGGAGTGAGAAAACTATTCCTGAAACTCAAGGGATGCACAACCGTATTGTTTACAAACCTTTGGTACTTTAATCAGTCATATCTCACAAACCAGGAAACGAAATGAAAATCCATAAAAAAAAACCATTTGAGATAACAACAAATAATTTAAAATGAGATATAGTATGCCCTCTAATATGACTTGCATAAAGTTTGCAGAAGATAGCTGCCCTGTATTCTATCCATTATTGTGCTCTTATAACGACCATATAGTTATGGGTAAGCTAAGAAAGAGATGGAATGAGGTCACCCAAACTTCCAGATGTTGTATGTAGATTTTTCAAGGCATAAAATGGTTGCATGAATCTGCAATAACGGTGAATATGAGAGAACCCGGTGCAGAGGGCCACAAAGGATGCCAAGGGTTTGTATAGAAGCCCTAGTTGTTGTAGAGGCCATGGAACCTCCATGAGCAGCATGGAAACCCTGAATTTTTTTTGAAAATGTTGTAGACCAATGGATGTAGTGAATCCATGTAAGGATGCTCTTGTAATGGTGAACGAAGTTTTGAGGGAAGAAAAACTAGGTGTAATTCCTATGGACCAACTATTCTACTTACAATGTATGGCCCAACAAATGTACTCTGAGAATGACAAAAGGAGGCTGGAGATTGTTGTAAATATTTTAACGCAAAATATGCTTCAAACCCTAGTTCCCATGGAGTAGTAACCCGCTCTGATACCACTGATCCAGATATTGAGGGATGAGATTTGGAAGGATTGAATTCCAAGAGAGGAGGAGATACAACACACAAATATGCCATGAAATTAATCACAAGAACATTGATGAAAATACATGAACTGAATACACCACAAAATATGAGAAAGAGAGAAAGAGTTGGAGAAGAAGGATTCCATTATGAATAACCATTACATGCAATGAGGCCAATTTTGGGACCTCTCCTTCCCTACCTTCACTCTCTTCCTATTTCCTTTTTATAAGGTGTCCTTTTGACGAAGTCAATTTTGATTAGGTTTGACTTCGCCAATTACATATCTATCAAGTTCCCTTTTACATAAAAATATGAAATTGTGACTTATACATCTAAACTTAGACTATAATCCCCCCTAAGATTTAGATCACATATCCCAAATAATGCTTAGGTTTTTCTTTGATATTCAACTTGATTTTCCACTAAAACCAGAACCAAGAAACATTCCCACCACTAATTAGTATCAACCAATAACTAATGCTAATGATATATTAGACACCGATCTCCAACCAAAACAATTATGTGTTGGTGTTGGTGTTGTTCTACATAGAGTTATTTCACACATTTCATTTATAATATTATATTGTAGTATTTGATCAATATGGAATGGAATTTGCTATAATGTTTTCAATTAATAATAAAAATCCTCATGCCAATAACCATGCATGTCAACAATTTGTTCCCTATTTGGAACAATTTGCATATATTTAAGAGATACAAAGTTTAATGAAAAATATTTTTAAAATTATTTTTGAGAGAAATAAGTCGTAACCTAGCATTAACACCAATATGACCTATTTATTTTCTGTGATATAGTGTTTCAAGAAATCTATCTCAATAAGTACTTTAGTGTAGGAAAGAAGAGCCAAAATGTTGATTGTCCTATGGTAAAAACCTATTTTGGTAGTCACTGGATTTCAAACTCAATATATGGCATAGTGATTCTCATTGTTTAAATGTCCTTTCCCAATCCTCAAACTCTCTATAGCGCCCCCCGCCCCCCCTTAATCAATACTCCCATAACATAACAAAGTTTTGTTTTTGTCAGTCAAGTGGAAGTGAAGTAGGAAAAAACTATCTCATTATGTATTATGATTTTTAAGAGTAATGAGCATCCAAATAAAGACAACTAACATAAGAATTTTGAATATTATTCTAAAAAGGAAGGATGAATGATCCACAAGACACATGACAAAAATGTTTTCCCAAGGGAAATCCCCCTCAATCCCCCACTTGTTTCATCATATCCCCCTCTATTCCTAGCATTTATTTCCATGGACTTTGTTATTATTATTCATCAAAGTCCATTCACACTATATATATATTTCTATTTAGAAAACATATGAAAAGATCATGTCTATGTTTGGGAACTTATTTAGTCACTGCACATGGATATATTTTTTATATCACAAGAGGGAGAGAATGATCGAATAGAACCAACAACAAACCCTAAATCATATGAACAATAAGTACATAATAAAGTGAATAGAAGATGAACCACGAGCAAGAGAAACATAAGATATGGTGCTCGTGGGGTAAGGAATCATGCATGTAGGTTAAATAATCAATTATTGTGAATCAATATGATGGGATGATACAAATGAGAGCTTGAGTTGTGTCTTTGTACACAAATCAAGTGAGGTGTCCCTTCAAGAGGGAGTTATGGGCCACAAAACAAGGGCACACACCAAGCGGATGATTAGGCTGACCTAGTAAAAAATATAAAAATGACAATAAATAGGTCAGTTAGCCATAAATGACCACATGGGAAGGTTACCATCATTCCAACACCCCCTTAATATTAACATGGGTACATGAAGAAGGATGATAAAGTACAAAATAAGGAGTGGGAATACCTAGCTCAATAGATATATATTTGTAATATATAAAGGAGAGTGGGTATGATATGAACCAACTCAAATACAAGCATGAATGTATATATGAAGACCCAACTATCATCATAGAATTGATCAACTCTCGAGGAAATTCCACAAACGAATTGCTCATCATTTAGAGAAACATGATACTAATATGGCCATCTGATAAGGAAGTGCTAAAAAGAGGCATAGATACAAGAGAGAAAAGTGAGCAACAATACCCAACTTAGTGTAAATTCATCCATAGCTATAAGAGAGAGTGGGTTTGTGATGACCCAACTCAATATAAAATTGGACCCAATAAGCTAAAAGAATGTTGCCAACAAATTGCTCATCTGTTGGAGAAAACTATTATTGACCCGTTCATCGGATGGAGGAGGGAAGAAAGACATATCCTTACCATAATATGCACCTATTGGGAGAGTGGTACTACTAAACCACTGATATGATGAAGTATCAGAAGAAGCAACCTATATAGAAATGGAGAATGTAGCCACCAACCTTCTCAACTGTTGAATTTTGTTTTCATTGATCTACTCATCCAATGAGGAGGGTGGGAGGACATATTCTTTCCATACTTCTCTTCTACTTAGAGAGTGGTACTATTGAACTATCCATTCATAGAGGTGTTGAAAGAGACATATTGTAAAGGAAAGATGAATGTATTGAATGATCGAACCATCTGCTAGAAAAAATTGTAACTAACTCGCTCATCCAATGAAGGAGGACATGAATATATATCCCCATGACATCATGTACATACTGGGAGAGTGGTATCAAACTGTCCATGTGAAGACACATCAAAAGAAACATCCTATAATAGAGAGGATACAGGAGAAACCACCTCAAATAAGATAATCCATAACTGAAGTGAGAGAAAGAAAATCCAACTCCAAATATATGAAAGAACTTAAATATAACCAAGCATGCTCAAATACAACATGTCTGTGGGTTTATGGATACTGAAGATAGGGGAACCTAAGAAACAAACATTAGAAGGAAGCTTGAATATAGGATGAGAGTGGGTTTCAAAAGCACCCAACATCTCACAAAGACTGGTGGTGTCCAAAATACAGAATATTGGCGATTGAAATACAAGTGAGAGTTGGTGTATGTATAACTATCTTGACAAGATAAACAAGAGAGAGGGTTAATGAATACCCATCTCAACATAGGGTTGGATGTATGCACAACATCCTCCTTGAATATGGCTACAAGGCTAGGAAGATAAAACATTAGATAACACATTCCTCTCGTAATGTTGAATGTGGGTCATCTAAAGATAAAACCTCCGCAAAATACCACAATGCCAATGCCAATATGGTTCCACAACTTGGGAGAGGGTCTCTAACATAGATACGAAAGAAGAACTCATTGAAGTGTGTTGTATATAGGATGTCGTAAATGAAAAATATCATAGCATGAAGGACAAACTTCACGCTATGATATTTCAAATTTCAAGTGTAGGTACTCATTGGATGTGGAATTAAATTATGCATCCAATGAGTACCCACTATGCATACTTTTGATAGACCCACAGTGATATAAACTTGAAATACATGAAAAATACGTTTCTTGAACACATTTTTTAATGTATTTTCAATTTGTCTCATCGTGGGTCTATCAAAATTATGCAAAGTGGGCACTCATTGGATGCATAATATAATTTCACATCCAACGGGTGTGCACACTTGAAATTTCAGTAAACCTATAGTGAGATAAGTCAAAAATCCTATATAAAAAAGTAGTTTTCTTTCTTTCCTTCCAAAACTATTTACCCTTATGGTTGAAATCATCATCTTGAATCCTATTGGTTCTTTTAAATTTGGCATTGATAGCACATGTTTTGTTTGAGTCCCATTTTTTACCTCAAAATTTCTCTGACGCATATGTTTGATTGAACCGAGAGAGAAAAAAGAGTGCATTGCCTTAGAACATGGTATAAATCTACAAAAGTCTCCTTGAATTCGTTAAAAGAAAAAAAAATGCCTAAGAAGAAGGGGGTAAGTGAAGTAGAGAGTTGAAACCCAAAAAACTATGTGTAATCCCAAGAATATTGAAAACCCTAACTTTCATACTTAGAACAACACTAAAAACAAGCTGAAATCCCTAGTTTTAGACCTAAAACTAGTCCTTATGCAGTTTTTATTGGCCACAACTCTAGATTGGCTTCAAATGAGTGGTTGAAATAAGACCATGGTTTAAAGAACCATCATTTACAACCATAAGGAATCTTCACATGAATGCATTGTAGGAGAGAAAAATATAAGAGACAAACATGAATCACAAGGAGAAAAATGCCAAGCATAAAATATAGCATATAAGGAAGATGAAGTTCACACGCACTCTGATACCATGTTGAAATCACATGAGAGAGAAGGATACAATGGAACCACCAACAAACCCTAAATTGACTTGAACCATAAGCACATAATAAAGAGAAGAGATGATGAACCCATACAAGATATGTTGCTTGCAGGCTAAGGAGTCAATCACTTGGATTAATATGATGAGATACAAATGAGAGCTTGAATTGTGCATTTATACACAATCAAGTAAGGTGTCTCTCCAATAAGGTAGGCATCCCTTCAAGTGGGGGTTATGGACCCACAAAACAAGGAAACACATCCCAAGAGGGTGACTAGGCCAATCTAGTAAAATAGATAAAATATACAATAAAAAGGGTGCTTAACCATAAATAACCACATTTGAAGATTAACATCAATCAAACATATACAACCAAGCAAAAATAGGCATATTGATATACATATACATATCTATATACTTATCCATATAACTCCAAAGGTCTAAAATTAGGGTATTATAGAAAATCTCCCCTCAAAATTCATATGGTGTAGATCATAGTAGATTCTTCTCTTTGAACAAGGTTCTTGGCATCTTAGAGAAGCAACTCGACTATGAACAAGAAGTTAAGACTCCATCCACAAGAAGTAAAAAAATAAAACATATTTCGCTTAATTTGTCATAGCCTTGTTCTCAAACTAAGGGTGCTAGGTTTTAGGTGAATCCTTAAGGTCAATGGGTTGGTCTCTTATAAGGGGAAACATCATGGTAATCCTTGGAATAGACTTATTGACGCCCTATATTGAGGGCATGCCATTATTATGATTCAAACAAAGAATGGTTTCCTATGAAAAGTTTTTTGGTATTGAACAATTATGAAAAGTTTTTTGGTATTGAACAATTTTGGTATTGAACAATGGGAAAAGTGTTCCCTAACTCTCCTCTTTTGAATATTTTTGTTATTAACAATGTTTGGCCACAATTTTGTTTTTTATATCAATACTTCAAAAAGAAGAATCTCTAACCTTCCATAATTAGTCTCTAAGTTGCATCCACATGGTAGACTTTCTTAGTTTTATGTAATGTATGTAAGGATTATACTATTTTAAAAAAAATATGAAATCATTCCTCACAACCATCCAGCTACACTCAATTGACTATTAAATCTATTGATTATTATGAATGAAATTATATGTTTTAATAACCATTAAAAGAATCATTTTGCTTGGTACGAAACCATATATATGAATACCATTTCAATGAAATTTAATATAAATTTCAATTTGGTTGGTACGAAACCATATATATGAATACCATTTCAATGAAATTTAATATAAATACTATTTCAATAAACGTATTTGTTTTTCCATATTAAATCATGTATATGAATATTTTTTCAACAAACGTGTATAAATCCGACTGATAATATGGAATTATATATGAACTCTGTATTTTTGAATACTTGTTTATGGAATCCGTTGGCTATGAATGAAATTATATATATATATATATATATATATATATATATATATATATATATATATATTCCCACAAATTTGATTTCATGCTATTTCAATAAACGTGTAGGATTCCAAATTTGACTTCAAATGAATGCTATTTTAACAAATTTGACTTCATATGATTATTCAATAAACGTGTATGAATCCAATTGATAATTTGACTATTTATATGAAATTATATATATAAATTGTCCATTCTATGAAATCTATTGATAAGGAATGAAATTATATATTTTAATAGTCGTTTATAGAGTATATTACTGATTTGATTTCATATGAAATTATGAATACTATTCCAATAAATGTGTGTATGGAATTTAATTGATAATCTGATAATAGAGTTTGAGTGGGCCTAATGGTTAAGAACATTTGTTTCCTCCTAAGAGGTCACAAGTTCAAATCCAGAGGGGGTTAGGGTATGTATACCTCCGTAGACTTTACCAGTCAAATCGTTGGGCGGAGGGGGTCCCTTGTCCCATAAACAAGGGGTCTTGTTATCCCCAATTTCTAGGGATAACTAGGAGATCATGTCTCAAGGCCCACAGGTCCTAGACATGGAGTACCGAGAGCAGGATTGAACTGAGCATGGCCCTGGAGGGCCCATCTTTCTTCCTTGCCAGCTTTGTCCTGTCAGCAGCAGCAACTTCCATCACCATCGGCTTGGACTTGCATTAGAGAAGACTCTTGCTCCATGAGGTAATTAGTCCAAGGTATCATGGTATGTGTCATGTTTGATCGTTATAACTTTCTTATATATGCATCAGGTTCCTTACATTTCTGACAACTGCTTGGAT
>ML812420.1:130236-146805 GCA_009831015.1 Picea engelmannii
TCGTCCGCTCCCACCATACTATCACTTTACATATTATCTCCCATACATCCATCCCATTCCCCTAGTCCGGGCATTAGGATGACCTACTTGAGGGGTTACACTTCGTCCTGTGGGAAGAAGGGGCTAAAGGCCCAGGGGGTAAAGGCAGCTGGTAAAAGATAAAAGCCACAGGAAATAAACCTAGAGATGCTTCGCCCAGGGATCCCCGAGAAGGCAATAAAAGGCCTCTCGATAAGAAACAAAAGGGACCCTAAGAAAAATAATAAAACAAGGCCTAACCAAGAGGATGGGAGGTCTCATCACGAGCCGGCCCATTATGTTCGTAGGTATCTAGCAGTATGACATTGCCATTATCTAGTCACCACACTAAGGCAATGACCTTTGGTTGCATGGCCAAAGGAAAGGGGGTCTCATCACGAGCCAACCTTATCATTTCTGCGAAAATACCAGTGGGTAACACTGTCAACTCTGGTCACCACGCCAAGGCAGTTTCCTCTGGTCAGACCTTGAAATAAAAAGAAAGAAAAAACAATAAATAAAGAATAAAGGCAATAAAGGGGCTTGGAAAAAATGCATCCATGACGGGTACAACTCACCTCCTACAAAGGCACCCACGGACAATACCTACCCCTGGTCTTCACTATGATTGGACATCCCTAGACCATATCACTTCATGAACATGGCTTGAATGATCTTCTATGGAAACTTTCCTCTTCTTATGGATATCAGCCCAATAGGTTGTTCTGTCTATTTCTTCAACTTTGTATAGTAGATCAGTGTAATGTCTTTGAGCTATTAAAGGATATGCTAGGGGTTTTATGCATGTATTTGATAAATTTAATGATGAAATATGATTGACATTGCTATGATCCCAAGGATTGATGAGTCCATGGAGGGCGAAGTTTTTGATGTGCAGGACCATACCCGACGGACAGGTACCAGTGGACCGGTACACATGGGGATATGATTAGCTCGGACCTCCATGGGGCTGAAGAGCCCATCAGATGGTTGTTGGGATGGCAGAGACAAGACAACATTGTGATGATCCTTTGCACAGGAAGAAAGAAGGACATTCCACCCAGGACACTTTGGCAGAGCCCGACCTAGGGGGGATCACCCACTTCAGATGGAACGTTTATCCTTTGATGGACAGGATGTCACCCAGCAGAGCAGGACGTTATTTTGAGCGTGTGACAATGTGATGAGGCTGTTTGGGACGTGTGGCAACTTGGAGGATCCCTAGAAGGGCCAACGTCTGGCTTCTGGATGCTGGAAATGCCTAAAAAGGGCCAACGTCTCCCTCAGAAGGGCTTGATGTCCCTCCTTTTGCTCATATTATGACATTTTTTAGCAATTAATGTAAAAACAATGTAAATCCTATAGTCATCCTTGTTGGCTGTTTTAATGACCTTAATTTTAATTAAAAGGTCATAGATTGGTATAAATAGGGGACGTTTCTCCTCATTTTAAACATAACAAAAACTCACTCTCTTGTGAGAGATCAACGTTTAGTCTTTTGCTTGGTATCTTTGGTCTTGGAAGTGAGGCGCAACTCTTATTGGAGGATTCTTCTTGGCATTTATGGTGTTTCTCTCATGGAAGGTTTACAACTAGGGTTTGATTAAACATTCTTCATGATTTGTAAGTGAATTTTTCATGCAAAACTTCTTGAATGAATGGTTGTAGGCTTAATTTCTTACATTTTCTATATCATTGTTATTATATTGCTGAATCTTGAAAACCTAGGTAGCAAGCACACTATTAGGTCATTGCTATATGTCCCCATGCTTGAGAAATTGTTTTAGCCATTGATAAAGGAAGATATAGCCTAGCCGTTGCTACACTTATCTCCCTTTTTCTGAGTTAGCATCAAAGTATAAGTTGAATAGAGGAGACGTCCTAGGCCTAGTTAATTCTACACCTAGGGTTTTAACCTTCTAGGGTTTGAAAAGCCTTGCTCTTGCAACACTTTTCTCCCTTAGATTTGTATTTTGAAGCTAGCCATTTTTCCAAGAGTATTTAGAGAAAGAGGAAGGAGCATGAGGCCTTGCTTAAGCAACACCAAAATGAGCCTCCTTCCCTTAGGGTTTTGATTCTAGGCCCCTGCCATTGCAGCACCATAGAACCTAACCTTCTATTCTTTAAATTTTAATCCTCCTGAGATTTTTGCCCTTACTTTTGACTCCATATTACCCTAAGGCACTGGTATTCTTTCCAACGTTGAGCTTGTTGTGCAAATTCATCTTTAAAACTTTAAAACTTTGAAACCCTAACTAACCCTAACGTCTCTAACTAGGGCTGACATCATACTTGACGCAGCAACCCTTCTAACCTAGCAATTAATGATGACGTCATGCCTTATTTGAGCTATTGTTGATAGAAAATACTCTTGGCTTGGTCATCTTGTGATAGATATTGATGAATTGATAATTTTCATTGGCTAATTAGCAAAACGTTGACCTTCTTTGTCTATTACATTACTCATTGAACAAACTCATACTAACCCTAAATGAAGCTGATGTCATTGACGCAACAATCTATTGTATATGAGCAATTAATGATATTTAATGCATTGATTTAATTCAAGGATTGATCATTTTCATTAGATGCTATATTACTCTAGTGTTTATTGACAAGTAACATTATATTGCCATTGTCATTATTGCAAACATTGACTTCGTCAATATTTACTGCTGTATATGCTCACATACATTAAATTTTGATAGTCATTGATTTATGAAGTATTAACCATTATTGCATGTACTAGTTTCATTGTTGTCTTGTCTCGCAAGCAGGTGCCTCTTCTGTGGTTATTCTTTATTTGACTATCTTCTGGGTAGTAATCTGTGAAGGGGAAACTCGCTTTAATCCTTTGAGCCTTTTCCTTTCAAACCCCAGATTGCCTGGGACGTCTCCCTTGGGCTTAGCCACCCTAAATAGAAAGGACCTCCCCATTGTGGTGACATTGGGTGGGGTAGGTCCCTATTATGCCAGTTTGACCCTTATCCTCTAACCTATGACCTAAACTACAAACTGCGTGATAACATTTTGGCGCCGTTGCCGGGGAACACTGAGTCAATCTTCCTCAACGACAAATACTTTGGTAAGCCTTGCCTCAAAAACCTTTCTCTTACAAGATTACCTGGCGACTCCACTAGACCTTATTCCCCCTATTCTTTGGTAGTTTCAGGAAAACTATCTGGCGACTCCACTGATTTTTCTTAGCATGCCACATTACCTTCTGTGATATTTTCAAATTATGGGATCATGGCACACCGGGAGAAAATGTATCCAAGTATTGATTTCAGAAGTCTTCAAGGATACCCAAGTTACTTTGATACAAAATAGCTAAATAACTCTCCAATGTTTTTGGGCCTCCCAGCCCCTCACATAGTAAGTTTTTTGGAGTATTTGAGTGAGATAAAGTTGGGAGGAGAGGATGCTCTTATAAAATTGTTTCTGCTCACCCTGCCATCCTACTTACAAAAATGTTTTAAGAGTTGTTGCAAGGACAGGGGTATATCATCTTTCATACACCTCATCAGTAGGTTTATAGATCTTACTAAGCCAAATTTCCAGACGTATGAAGATGTCCTTCAAAACCTCATGGTAACCTTACACCACAAAGGATTCACCACTGAGATTGTAGAATATCTCAGAAGAGCTTATCATGATCAATACCAAGAATCCTCTGATGTAAGAGACGAGGTTTATAAAGACCAATATCAACCCCTTGAAGAGGACCAAGATCTCTCCCATAATCCAATAGAATGCAACGAAGATGTAACCAGAAACGTGAATTATGAGGATGAAGCACCAGTGATCACTCCTCAGTCTGATGAAGCTCTCCAAGATCCTGTCACTCCTGCACAAGATGAAGAGAATGAGGTAAGTCATTTTGATTCTTTTGATGATACCTTGTTCTATGACTCAGAGAATGAAGAAGGAGTGGAACCCTTGGACGAGCTAGATCCCCTATGTCTCAAGACTGAAGATGTAGAGGCAGATCTTCCACCTGATGATGCTATCCAAATACTTGAAGCTCTTGCACAGGAAGGATTAAGCGAGGTAAATCATTCCCCCTTCCAAGATTTTAGTGGTTCTTTGCCTTATGACACAGAGAGTAGAGAAGTATTGGATGTTTTGATTCCTCCATGTTATGATACTGATACTGACATAGCTGATTTTGATGAGTTCATACATGTTGGAAGACGTAGGTGAGATGCGTTTAGTTATGATACAGATCCCATATATGACATAAAAGGTCATCCCCAAGTGTTGCCTTCGCAATTGTCACAACAAGCTCTTGAACAGTGGCAACAGGGAGATGAGATTTTTACTGACTCTCCACAAACACCCAAGGTTGAACGAATACAACATTTCACTGATGATTTCCGGTCTTACCTTGAGGCCTTTGATGAGTACTCCTCTGAGCACTTAGATTTACCCTATGAAGATGACTATCAACCACCACTATGCTCGGATTTTGATAGGAGTAAAAACATTGTTTTCCTGAAGAAGGATTCTCATGATTTTTCACTCCAGCCACCCGTTATTACTTTACTGTGCTTTTCTATTAAAGGTGTAGTTGGGAAGTGCCTTTTTTATGTGGAGTTTCCTCCTAGGAAAACCCTAGACTCCAAGGGTTGGTTGGGTTCTGCAAGTTTGAGTCAGTTATCCCAGTTTTTCAACTTTCCCTTGATAGCTTGCCAGTCATCTACTAGATCTTTGTCGACCCCTTCAGAGCATGAGGATGTCTTGGGTAGCCAGTTTTTAGGCCCTTTTGGTTAGTTGTCTGAACCTTGAATTTTTCATGACCCTTTCTTGAAGTGGATTGAATACTTTCCTCAGAGATGGACTTGGCAGGATTTTATCCCTCCCACCCACCTCCATGAGTTAGACTTTGAGATTCCTAATGATGTGATATATATTCTAACTCATGACATTTTTGTTCTTGATTTATCACTGTTTTGGTTTATGATGAAGCACAAAGGCAGGTATCAAGGAACGTTGTTGGGTTGGCTTCACTGGTTATTTGACTATACCAACATGCAGCCAATAGGTAAGTACAGGTAAGTATTTCACTTTCTATTTCACATTTATGATTACTTCATATACTTATATCTATATTTGCAGGGTGGCAATACCACCCCACCTGTGTTGCTGATGCATCTTTTCAAGTGTGAGCAGGTCTGCAGGTTTATACCAGAGATGCGTGTGCAGGTCCTTTCTGCCCCACATGACACAACATTAACGCAAAATTTAAAATCGCGTAGTCTAAACATGTTACAATTTGGATTTTTTAGTCATCTTTTTCTAATCATTTTTCCCAATATTTAACTAAAAATTTAGAATTGTTGAGATTGCACAATCTAGGTGTAGTAGGGAATTTTTAAGGCATTGAAACCATTTTTGTAATAAAAATGCAAATTCAACAATGAAAATTACAATTCTAGCAATTCTTCTATAGTTGGATTTCGGTGATGTTTGCCTGAAAAAGTCCAAATCGTAGAACGTTTAGACTTCTCCCTTTAAAATGGGAGTTGCAAGTGAATCTCCATCATCCAATCAATGGATGAGATTGACAATGGAGAGAACTCT
Organism: Picea engelmannii; assembly: GCA_009831015.1. NCBI lineage: Eukaryota > Viridiplantae > Streptophyta > Pinopsida > Pinales > Pinaceae > Picea > Picea engelmannii. The sequence goes on from ML812420.1 coordinate 135,838, forward strand.
ACAGGGTTGAAAGGTGCAACATGGAGAACATATTCCTCATGGCCCCACGAAAATATCAATCATGGGATCTAGAGATGATCAATGACATTGAGATGGAACAGACTAGAGGTGGGTTTGATTTATCCAAAGGCCCTATAATCTCTTCATGCACCATACAATCAATACATTGATATGGAACACATAAGAGCTAGGGTTGATTTATCGAAGGACCCTTTAATCTCGCTAGACATTGAATGTGTGCCACATGGAGGAACTTGTGGGAACAACAAGGCCTAAAGCCCATGAAGGAACAAAAGAAAACAAAAGGGAGTTGGGGGTCGTTGACCTCAACATGATCCAATAGAGATTAGGTTATGAGTGGTCTTTGATTGACGTTACAAGGATAAACTAAATCATTTACACCATCGATCATTAAGATTCTAGTTAGGTATCACATGAAACAAAGTTACAAATTTTATGAGATTTTTTTAGAGTTTTGTTTTTTTAGAGGTCACTTTAGTGGTTGTTTTTATCTCCGTTTTGAAAATTTGTGCTATTGATAACATCTTTTTATTTTTACATTAAAATTACCACCTTTTGCAACCATGGCCTTAACAGTCTCATAATCTTGCTAGCAAAAACCTTAAAATTGACTTCCAAATTGAAAAGTGGCATTAACAATAGCACTAGGTATTTTTTTTCCAAGGTTAAAACTACAACTTCTTCGAAACTATGGACATAACAGTTTGTACTATTATAACCAAAATCTCAAAATCATTCCCCAAATCGAAAGTGGTGCTCCTTATGGCACCCCTTTTTTTTCGTATATTAAATTGTTTTTTGTTTTTTTTTTAAATCGTGGCATTGACAACTAGAACCCTTGTAACCAAAATCTTAAAACCAACACTCGAATAAAAAAGATATGCTACTGATCCAGATTTAGGAGCAGAACAAACTGATTAACAAACTGAATACAATAAACATAGAGATATGAAGAATAACACAAATATCAAGTGAACGATATCTTCTATTAAATAATGAAATATGTTGAAATTGTAAAACTGCAGAACTGAAACACTTGCTCGAATGGTGGTAGCTATCTCTGAGAAGAGATGTGGCTGCTATGCGCATCCGTGTGAGAATAATGGATTACAATGAGGCTCCATAGGCCTTTTTGATATTACTCATGAATACCAAAACCCTATAAATCCAAAAACCTAACCCTAGAAGGTGAAACACCAAAAGTCATGTGGGCCCTACGGGTAAGTTGGTGTAATTTGGTACCTCAACTTCCAAGGGTCATAACGTTTGCATACGACCTCTGTTTTAGGCACATGATATCTCGTTGGAAAGGTCTTTCAGAGAACTACACATTCCACCATCAAACTATGACCCTGTCTACAATTTGATTATGGAGAGCCAAAAAAACAATGTTTAGGGCCCCAAAACGGCCTTGGAAGTACAACAAGATGTGTTGACATGAAAACATACAAAATAAGCTAGTTGGATTAGGCGAGAGGCCACCCGTATTCACCTGGAGGATGTGTGGGGATTCAGACAACCCCATAAATGTAGAGCTCACAATTACAAAGTAGAACAAAAGAACGTGTTGAACAAGAAATGGACATGATGAGCCAGTTGGAATAGGTGGGTGGCCACCAATATCCACCTGGATAAGCTAACAATAAAACCTTTTTTTTTTGCTTAAAATTGCAACATTTGAAAAACCATAACTTAGTGTAGCGTTGTTGCAAACAAAATCATAACAATTTTTTTTTTTTTTGAATGGATAGAAAAAATTAAAAATTGAATATATATATATTAAAATAAACTAAAAATAAAAGTATTTTAAATTAAAAAAATATATATATCGACATTCTTGTGTTAAAATTCTATTAATTTTTTTTTTATAAATTATAAAAAAATTAATAAAAATAAATGAAATTATAAAAAATAAAAATAAAAAATAAATATTAAAAAATAAATTAAAGACAAAAAAAAATGAGGGATGATTCCTGAATTGTGCCCATCCCCTTACATGATTGTTCCCCATACCTACCTCCCCACCCCTCCCCTGATCCGAAAATGATCTTTTAAAAACTACGGTTAAGTTAATGCATGAGTTGATTTACCATTTAGGAATTAAGAGAATAAGCTTAATGAAAGAATGTTGTAGCCATATAAGAAGTAAAAGCAACAAACCATAACACCAAGATTGATAACGGAGTTCGACACAAGTTTTTCTACGTCTTTGGGCCTTTGTCTCAATGGGGAAGGCTTCTTATTAATCTTGAATGCTTTAAGAATACAAAAGAAAGGCTTACATAATAACTCTTGAAACCACCTTTCAGATTTGCAACTTCTAGACATAAACATACATCACCATTGGTTGGAACAGGAAATTATGAGACTTTTGAGTATGAAGTCGGTTATGCTTGGCTCGACACCTTGGGATTTGGAAGAAATTTTATGTTCGACTACTCAGATGCAAAAACAAAAGCCATATTCGGACTCCCCTCAAAATTCTGCAACTTTTGAGTATAAAGTCGACCTTCTTCTGAACAGTCCCCCGAGACCTCCCCTTGGCACGAATCCCAATGATGCACCCTGTCAGATCCGCATAGTCTCAATTTGTGTGCTTGTTGGCACAGGGGCAAAACCAGGGTTCAATGCTACAACAACGCACCAACAAAACCCTAACTACTGGTCCTTTCGGCAACACCTGCGAAGTAGATGAAGTCTCACCCAAGGTAGAGGTAGGCATGGTTACAGGACTCCAGTGTCTGCAACCTTAGCTAGGACACAGATCTGTGACTGTAACAACTTAACAAGGCACTTAGCAGTTATAGTTCATTAATATCCAGTCTTAGTTTACAATGTAGTTAAACCCTAATTTCAGAGCATTGCAGTATTTAACAAGATCTACTATATTCAAGCACTAAGCACACCCACATAGGCCATATCTAGTATTCATCCATACTATTAAGCACATAGAATTAACATATCTATCTACTATTCATATATATCGAAGCACTAAGCAAGTTAACATATAAACAAATCAATACATCGCACAAAGCAGAGCAACACAACATGTATGTGGTTCACCCCCACCCTGGGGCTATGTCCACCAACTCTTTGTCTTCTTTATTAGATTCTTCAATCAGTTACATGCATATAGCCACAAAATCCCTACTCCGTAGAGGAAAGGAGATCCGCGCACCTCGTTAGATCCTCCTTCCCCAGGATAGGTTACAACACTAAGCCTCTTCTCAATCTCTTACACTCGCTTTCACTGAGCTCTCCAAGGCTCATACAGTATGCACAAAATCCATCTCCACTCAACACTTATCACTTTCGATCACATAGATCGAACTTTAGAACTTAGCACACTTGCCTCTTCTTACATCGCCTAGATACTTATTTAGACATTACAAAATGGGCCTAAACATGGGTAAACCCATGGGATGACATTCCCATACCCATTACATAATCCTGAATCCAAAAAAGGGCCCTAAAAGGGATCGAGATCCCATGATCTCCGCTTTGTCTTGCGCTCCTCCTTCGATAGCCTGTCGAAGTCCCAAAAATAGGTCAAACCTTACCAAGGATCCTCAAAACTTGGTCAAGGGCCAACATGCCCCCAACAATCACGTGTGACTCATCCCGAGTCACTCTAATCTAGATAATTCTGCCTCAAAATCCTCGATCTTGGTTTGAGCTGCTTCAACTTGTTGTTGTGCCACGACCTCCTATTCAATGAACTCTTGTATGACAGCTTCATTGACATGTCCCTCTAGGCGTTGTTCTACTACAGTGATGACTTGCTCCAGTTCTTCTCCTTGGCCTTCGATCTCTGTGAATAGCTGGCAAGCCTTGTCCTGTATAGGTTGGAGCCTCTAAGTTGCTTCCACGAATTTTCTCTGAATGGCGTGGACTTGCTGTTGAGCATTGCGTTGTTCTTGGGATCACTTCATTCTTTCAACAGCTAATAGGGGCTTCAACTGCGCCTGTATTATTTCTTCTTGATACTTCGCCTCTTGGAGCTGTGACTCCAATGTCTTCATTTCTGGATTCTTAGTGAGTTTCTCGTAAGTCTGGGTACTGCGATCACTCAATTGCTTTCATTCCATGGCAAGGGCCTTTATTCTCTCAATTGTTCCTCGAGCAGTTGCATCTCTTTGATCCCTCACATCCTGCGGAGTGTCGAGCACTGCACGAAGATCTAAGTCTGCTATTTGTTGTTGTAGTTGTTGGATAGCTTCTATGAGCTGCTCTACTTGATGCGTGACTTAGCCTTCTACCTATGGTTATCAGCCTGTCATAGAGCGAAGTGCTCTATTGACTGCTTCTCTCATTTCAAGTTTCTCTGCGAGCAACTGTTCTTTTTCTTGTTGCATCTGTGTTTTCTCCTCTTCCATTTTTTCTTGGAGAGCATCCTTATCCTTTCTTTGCAACTCTATGTTGTTCTACGAGTACTCCTTGCAATTGCTTCAAGGCCTGGGTGGCCTGTTCTATTTCTTCTTGTGCTTGATGAAGGCGAGCTTTGGTTGCATCTGCTAGTCGGTGAAGTTTGGCTGGCTCATCTCCCAACTCAGGTTCTCCTCATGGTAGGGGCGCAGTGGACACTGCGTGACTGGAATGAAGGGCTTGTTGTACCTCTCAGAGTTCAACCTCAATTATGTCGTACATTTCCTCCTACTTGGCTTCTTGTTTCTCCACGATTTACTGCGAGTTGTCGTTTAGGGCTGTTGTGATGAAGTCAAAATCATCGGTAGTGAGTACAGTATACATCTTGGTCATGGTGGCTCCAGGAAGAAGGTTTCAAGGGAGATACCTTCCTCTTATTCAGGGGATCGGTCTCATCTCTAGGGAGTGTTACTTCGCCTTTTTTCTGTTCAGATTATTTGCCATTTATCTCTTCTACTTTTTCATCACCCCCTTGGACAGGTGACACTAAAGCAGTCTTGCTTGAGGCGCTTCTTAAGTCTTGGACCTCTTCAGTCTTCTTCCTTATGTTGAGTCTGGGTGTATCATGTTCTTTGTGCGTGGTCTCTGGGATGTCAAGGTCAGACATCTCTGTAGGGTCTACGGGAATAAGGAGGTCTGTCGACCAGTCCTTAGTGATCTCCTCAAGGTCCTCTTCTGTGAGCTTGTAGTACGACTGAATCTCCTGTTTATGCTTATCTACTCGCGCTGTAATGTAGATGAAGTGTCGATCTGTGTGGAACTTAATCAGGGGTCAGAACCTATGTAGGGCGTTCAGAGTCATGCGAGGTTCAGCTTCGATGGTTCTCTTCAGCTTGAGGTAATATGTGTGAAAAACAACATTCGAATGCCACTATTTTCTCATATCGCTCGAGTACCAGAGCGTGGTGAAATTCTTAGCAAGAGAATCGAATGGTTCGATGTCTGTGAAGGTCGTACCTTCCGACATTTCCCAAGAAACAAACGTGATGAGGATTAGGAGCCAGTTAAAAAGGAATTCATAGCCCTAATCCTGTGCTTCGTGATAGTCTAGTTCAAGTTGATTAACTAGGTACTTCACCCAATTCATCTGTAGACCTTCCATGCACTTCCTTGCAAGGTCAATGACAAAGCCTGTGACCTGCATCGATTAGTTCTTCCTTACTAGATTTCCTGCAATTAACTGACATGCTAGGCATACTGCGCCATTCTGGATGGAAGCTACCTTGTAGCCTCGCGTCCCCTTCTCAACATCGTCGTATGTATCCTTGATATTTTGTGCTAGTGCGTGATCTGTGGCTTTTACTCAATAGAAGTCTTGCGGATCAAGTCCTTTCATACTCAATCTTGTGATCTGATGGATCAACGTCGGGTTGAATGTGATACTGCGGTCTAGACATAAGTAGCCTCCATGGTAACATGAAAGTAGCAGCTTGACACAGGTGTTAACTTCTTGGTGCCTTTTGAAGTGTGGGATTTTCATTACATTCAACAGGGTGGATTGTGCGAGGTTCATCGTCCACGGATGGGGGATTATTTTTGAGTTCTTCCCCTTTGTCCTGGTTAAGTATTTATATAGGGAGAGCATGTTATGGTTCTTGCGACCTCCGAGGTTGAAGTCGTTGAACTTCAACGTCGTGATCTTGTCCTATTGTGCTTTTACTACATGTATCCCCTTCGGGAGGTACGCAGTAACCATGGTATACTCAAAATCTCTTGGCACACTGTCTCGACTCACCGTGTCGGCCAAAGGAAGGATGTAATCGAGAAATATGGTTGAGATCAGCTTCGCATTTGCTAGGTCATCTATGTGCTTGGTTCTCTTCTCTGTTGTTGATAGGGATGGCCCACATCCGCGAGCAGTCGACGAAGAGGCTTGCACTCCTCGCGTTGATGATGCTTGTACACCTACAGACATTACTCTTTCAGTCATGAGGTCAATCAGAACTTTTTCGATGAATTTATCCGCGATGTTGAGCTCATTCAACATACACGCTTAGATCATATGGATGAATGAGTGTGCAAAACAATAGAACTGGTGTCGATCTTACTAATCACAACGCGGTAGCAATGAGTTCTCTCTGATTCAATTCGCAAATTTTTTCTCGGTGAAATAGTTGACCGAATAAGTAGAGAGCAACGTAACAGATCTTTCCAACAGCCAAGAGACCTTCATTAATTCAGTTATGTCCGTTACAGTGCAGTCCCAAGGGTCTAGCAATGATCTTTCTGACCATAAATGCCTTTCTACTCATTCTGGGTATCGGTCTAATGGTTATACTGTTCCCAACGACTATATTTCTTTTCTATGGCAAAGTGTCATGTGACGTTGTTCTGAGATCCCGACGAAGTTCATGTTTTGTAAATTTCCTTTTGTGAAGTTCCCTCTGGAGCCTTCTGTAACTTTTCGATCTTTTCTCTCTTCTTGCTGAGCTTTCAAGCCTTATTTCCAGTGAGTTTTGTCTCGTTATTCCTCTTTTCATTCTGTTTCTTGTCTTCTTTTGGCATAGTAACTTCATGTTGTTGAGATTCTTTCCTAAGATTCAAGGGTAATACTTCTTCTCTATCTGGGATAGGTACTTCAGTCTTCTGCAAATCTTCTTGTGTTCTTTCAACTTCGACATCCAAGTATCTAGTCCTAAGTAGCTTCAATTTGTTCTCCCATTCTTCAATCAACTGCGCGATCCTCGTAGCCATGAAATCTTTTAATTCTTGCCTTTTCTGCTCTAAGACTTCTTCTTCTTTCCTTCTAGTCTGGTCCTTCTCAATCCAAGGTTTTCCTAGTAACATAGTAAATGGAGCGTTGTTCTCAATAAATTTAACAACCTCAAAATATTCCTTGTCGAAGTTCCATGAGCATTCATAGATATCTAGGCAAGTCTTCCACATAGGGTTATCATTTTTCCTCTGAATAATCCTATTCCTCCCAATGATGGAGTCATAACAGAATCCCCTAAAAGTTCCCAAGTTCTTTTTGTCATGATATTCACCTGTGTTTCCTCATCCATAACATAGTCAATGTTGAAGTCTCCTATTCTTGCTTCAATGCACTCTTTTTTTTTGAAGATCTCTGATAAGATGATATGTCGGTGGTCATTCAGGGTTTCTTTCATCTGTAGCAATACTTTCTCTTATTCTTTCTGGGGTTCTGCCATAATCTCAGTTTCTAGATCCGCATTAGGGTTTTCTTGGTTCATATTCATTCTTTCAACCTTAGCAATCATTCTAGGGAAATCCAATACTTCATGGTCCATAGCTCTACAACAAAGAGAACTAGATCTTCTACCAGGGCATTCCTTAGCCATATGTCTCGGTCTTCTGCAACTATAACAAAGGGTTAATCCTCGTTTTCTTTTAAATGATCCCCAACCTTTCCTGTACTGCGCACTAGGATCATAGTATCTAACCTGCAAAAAATTCTTTCTAGGATCCCGCATCCATTTGTTAGTCCAAACATTCTCTCTATGCATAGGTATAACATATATTTCACTATTCTTATTAGATCTACTCATATCAAATCTTCTTTCATCTATCAGTGCCCTAGTTTTCAAGCTAGAACAAATCTTATCAAACATACCTAGATCCATACTTTAGAAACAAAAATTTCCACTAATCTTATCTTCGGCAGAGCACAAAGCTTCAAGATCTAAAAATTTTCACTATTCTTACCTTTATCAGAGCACAAAGCTTGCAGATCTTACCTCTTTAAGAAAACAATTCTCACTTTTACCTTTCTTAGAGCACAAAGATTTCATATCTTACCTCTTTTCTTAAGATCTGGCTTCTTTTCTTAGCACATAGCTTCACAAATAGAGTATAATATTGCGCATTAGAGGGACATATCTATGCACAGAGCTTTCACAATTTCAGGTCAGATCTTCGCATAGAGCTTCTTTTTCCTCAGTTCCCAGCAATCACAGTTTCAGTTTGGATCTTCGTACAGAGCTTCTTTTTCCTCAGTTGCTAGCAATCACAGTTTCAGTCCTGGCAACAGAACCATTTGTTGGCACAAGGGCAGACCCAGGGTTCAACGCACCAACAAAACCCTAACTACCGACCCTTTCAGCAACACCTGTGAAGCAGATGAAGTCTCACCCAAGGTAGAGGCAGGGGTGGTTGCAGGAATACAGTGTCTGCAACCTTAGCTAGGACACAGATCTGTGACTGTAACACCTTAACAGGGCACTTAGCAGTTATAGTTCATCAATATCCAGTCTTAGTTTACAGTGCAATTAAAACCTAATTATAGAGCATTATAGTATTTAACCAGATCTACTATATTCAAGCACTAAGCACATCCACATAAGCCAGATCTAGTGTTCATCCATACTATTAAGAACATAGCATTAACATATCTATCTACTATTCATCTATATCAAAGCACTAAGAAAGTTAACATATAAACACATCAATACATCGCACAAAGCAGAGAAACACAACATGTACGTGGTTCACCCCCACCCTGGGGCTACGTCCACCAACTCTTTGTCTTCTTTATTAGCTTCTTCAATCAATTACATACACAGAGCCACAAAATACCTACTCCACAGAGGACAGGAGATCTGTGCACCTTGCTAGATCCTCCTTCCTCGGGCTAGGTTACAACACTAATCCTCTTCTCAATCTCTTACACTCGCTTGCACTGAGCTCTGCAAGTCTCATACAATATGCACAAAAGCCATCTCCACTCAACACTTAGCACTTTCGATCACATAGATCGAAATTTAGCACTTATCACACTTGCCTCTTCTTACATCGCCTAGCTACTTATTTATACATTACAAAATGGGCCTAAACATGGGTAAACCCATGGGCCGACATTCCCATACTCGTTACATAATCCTGAATCCCAAAAAGGGGCCAAGATCCCACGATCTTCGCTTCGTCTTGCGCTCCGCCTTCGAAATCCTGTCGAAGTCCCAAAAATAGGTCAAAATTGACCAAGGATCCTCAAAAATTGGTCAAGGGCCAACAATGTCAAAAAAACTATTTTTTCTTGATTTTCGTGCCCAGCTAAATAAGCTAGACTCCACCAAATTTAGCGACAATTAGCCAGATTTAGTGACATTCCACCATATTTGGTGGTAACCTCCAAATTTGGCCTTCTAGAAGGTGCCACATGGCTCCTCATCATTGGGCCACATGGTGCCTCTCCATTGGCTTGATCCACATCACTTTCTGCCACATCATCTCGCACAGTCATCGTACGGACTGTCATGTGTCATCCGTATGACTTCCACATCATCGTACAGACTACCATGTGTCATCCGTACATGATGACACATCATCGTACAAAGTGCCACGTGTTAGTCTGTACAGTCCATGTCATCTCCACATCAACACCCAAAAATGCCAAAAATTCCTGCCACGTGTCAACTCCTGGTGCTTCCATGTCATCATGCTGACGTCATCTGTCGCATCATCATCCGTAGTGCCACGTCAACATCCATATTACCACGTGTCACTTTCATAAAGTGCCACATCACTGCTGACGTCATCTACCATGTCACTGATGATGTTATGCTGACATCATCATCTGTACTGATGACATTGTCAGTTGACTTTGACTTTTTGACTTTGATTTTTGCATGTTTGACCTGAACTTCAGATCGCGATAACTTTCGCATACGGTGTCCATTTTTGGGAAAAAACATATGGCTAGAATCGGTACGATGATCCCTACACAATGGCATTGGTTTTGTCTGATTCTAAGAACTTTGATTTTTAGGCCTTCCTAGATCCATTTTGGATCATCCTCCCCACTAAGACCTTTTGGTCCTCCAAAAGGATATTAACTGGTCATTAAGTGCGGGATAAGAATTCCCACTTGTCCTTTGTCTTTAAACTTTGTCTTGTGCACCTGTCGCATCATAATCAATTTCATAATATCCATGACAACTGAAAGAATATTGTTAGCCACTTGAACTCGTTCACATCTTACTGAATCCACTACCATCCATATAGAAAACATTAGCAACGATAACATCAGAAATATGACTGAAATTCAACCAATATGTTTGACTGGATTGCATGACATTAACTTATCTTGAAGCAAAGTATGATTGAACTTCCATTCTACAACCATCTCATGTTCATGCTTAAGATCAACTGCTTTACTTGGCACAATTATAGGTGTATTGCTTGCATAAGCTGCCTTCTTTAACTGTTCCATTGTTAGAAGAGAATGATTTGCCTTTATGTGATGAGCATGCACAACATATTCATTGCCTTTCTTAAAAAAGTGATATTGATTTTGTTCCCTGTAGAATATTGCTTTGTGATCATATAAATAAGGGCTTCCTAAGACCATTCCACATGTTTCTAGTGACACCACATCACATATTACTTCATCCACATACTTAGATGTAATTGCAAACTTTATGATACATTTCTTTGTTATGGGAATTTTATGATTGTTGCTTATCCAATTTAGTGAATAAGGTTTGAAATGCATCTTAGTGTTTAATATCAATTTCTTAACCACTTCTACTAAAATTAAGTTAGATTGATATCCACTATCTATCA
>ML812421.1:39376-55804 GCA_009831015.1 Picea engelmannii
ATGTTCTATTTAGTGGAGTGTTTAAGACCGACTATTTATGAATGGTGTACCTCACTGCTGGCTAACATGAAGATCTAGTTGACGGATTGCAAACAAGGGAAAATGAGAAACTTCGGATTTACATCCACTCTTTGTAGTTTTTTTTTTGAGAGGATTCTAGGCTTGAGCCCTAGAGTAGAGATTATTCCACATGGACAACGTGATCCATCCATGTCATGGTGGACCAATGTGATGAGGCGGCTAGGAGGTGGTATGGTGCCAACCCCCCTACAATGATGAGTTCCTTTTATGGTGGCACCGATAGGTCATAGCCATTGATGGCTACCCTTACGACTGGATTGACTATAGAGGGGATATGGACATGCCTTTTCCACCAGGTATTGGTAATAAATATTTTTATATATTTCATTTTTTTTGTGTTTTTCAATAAAAATAAAAATAAACGTAAATATTTTTGTATGGTATCAAGTATTAACAATTGCACTGTTATGCAGATGTAGGTCCATGACGGCTAGAGGGATTCCCATGACATCGGTGGAGGAGCCAAGGAGATGAGAACGCAGGAGGAGATGTGGAGAGAGTGTTGTAGAATGTGCAGGGGAACCTGTCTCGATTGACACACATGATTCCTATGGTTCAAGTGGAGGATCTGCCATAGGAGATGCAGAGGCAGGTGGTGGGTGTACCCAGTGCGTGGGTGAAACTCTTCCGGTGTCTCACAAATGTCGTAGTGTGCTATCATGATACACATACATCGCCACAAGAATAGATTCCATGGTCATATTATATACCAACCATATATGTATTTTGAGGGTGTGAACCCCATTTTGTACTATGACACCATACTTTTTGAAAGGATGAAATATAAAATTTTTTTGTCTTTAGATTTACTTATATATGTTACAATGTGTACATTCATTAATGTGTTTTCTTTGCTTAGTTATGTGACAAATTCCAATCTAAAATATAATTAACATATGCATCGGATACATGATTATAAATTCTAGGTATGTGATTATAAGTAATAAAATCAAAGTATCTCTCCAATAGTCATACTCGTAGGAATCGTCGGAGTAGAGTAGGGCCTCACACATGCTAATTGTCGTTTAACTGACATACGACTAACTGGGATTCTAGGAGAACCTCTAAATACTGAACACCATGTGAAATGGTGTTGCATAATAGCTCCATAATGATGTTATACTCAACCGCATTATTCGTTGATGGCTCCAGTCGAATGCCACTTGAAGACACCAATTGTCCCTTGGGTGAGTAAATGACCCAATCGACGGAAGCCATGTTCCGCATATGATGAATGGCACCGTCCGTGAATCCTACGTAAAATAAATTCTCCGTTGACATCTTCCAACCTAGGGAAAAATTGATAAGAAAGCCGATGACACAAAGGAAAATATGTATATACACTAAGATACACTAGTATACAAAAGGTCACACCCAAGATTTGAGGGTTCAAGTGTAATAATTTTTAAGGTAGAGCCCATTTCTGGGCTCATCCAACATATTCCCTTCATAATATTCCAATCCATAGGCTCCTTTCTCTAAGACACGTCATACGATATAAGGGATGTGCCACATGGGGTTGAACTTGTCTGCCCCCAACGGTTCTTTGGCTTGGTTATACAGGAGAACCACATCATCCTCAATGTACTTCTAAGGACATATAGACCTATTATACTGAACCTTAACACATTATTTATTTTCTTTGATAGTCATAGAGGCATCTCAAAGTTGCTCATTGAGATTCTCTAGGTGTAGGAGGCGTTCTTCAAGATCGGATGTGTCAGGTAGGAGCTCAATTGCCATCTTGAGGGAATGGATTTTACATTCAATCGGAAGAATCAACTCCACACCATGTACTAACTGAAAAGGAGAGAAACCGGTGGAAGTATTTATGGAGGTTAGATATGCCCAAAGTGCAGGGTAAAGCATCAAATGACTGTCATATTTACTCTAGCTAACAAGTTTTTGCAAGATGGTCTTGAGAGATTTATTCACCGCCTCTACTTGTCCATTTTCCTGGGGATAGTAAGGGGAAGAATTATCGTTCTTAAACCTCAGTTTTGATCCTAACTCTTTCATCATTTCATTTTGAAAGCGACTTGCATGATCAGTGACAATATCTCTTGGGATTCTAAATCGGGCTATAATTTAGTTGAATACGAAGAATGTTGTAGTCTTACCATCGGATTTAATGGTAGACATGGCCTCTTCACATATAGTAAAGTAATCCACAGCCACACTAATATTTTGGTGGCTCCCAGCCAAATCTAGGTTACAATCCATAAAATCTACCTCCAACTTGGTGAAGGGACCGACGGTGATGACTGGGTGAAAAAGGGATGGGTGCAAGCAAATTTTCCGAGCGAACACTAGGAAAGGGTGACACTTCTTGACCACTTCAATACAATCTTTAAAAATTGACGGCCAAAAATAATCGGCTCACAATATTTTTTGGTCTTTTGTAAGCCCGGATAAATGACCACCACAAGCCCCATTGTGATAGTCGTTGAGAATAGACTCGGCTTCCTTGTGAGTCAAGTAACAATGTAAAATATTATCTACTCCTCGATGATACAAAGTGTCGTTGATGACAAGGTAGTTTTTAGCCTGATGACGTATACATCGTCGATCGTCTCTCGATAGATGTTGGGGTAGCTTCAAGGTTTGAAGATAAATTAGAATGTCTCCATACCAGGGGTATGAAGATGAGATAAGTAAGATATGTTCATCCACGAATGAATCGTCATGAAAAATTTCCTCATCTAGTTGAGGGAAGTCCGATATCAACTCGGAAAAAACTAGCAATTTCTTAGAATTCGCTGAAGCGAAATTGAGATCAAATTCTTGCAAAATAACAATCCACTTATAGTATTTTCCCCCTATGATACACCTGGTGAGGACATATTGAAATGGATTGATATTTGCAACTACGATAGTTTTGCAAAGTAATATATAATTTCGTAATCTTTGAACCACATGTACGACGACCAAGGCTATTTTCTCTATGTGAGAGTATTTAAGTTCATGACCAACTAGGTTTCAAATGAGATAGTAGACAATGTGATGATGGAGCTCGTCTTCCTTCTGAACCAGAACCATACCAACCATCCCTTCGGACGCGATGATATAAAGAAAATAGTCTCTACTGTAGTCTAGAGGCTTCAACAGAGGTGCCGATACCAAATCTTTCTTAAGAGCATCAAAGGATTCCTGGGCTCACTCATCCCATATAAATAGAGTATCCTTCTTTAAAAGACACATGAAACCCTTAGTTAAATTGGCATAGTTCACTATGAACCGACGCAGGAAATTAGCCTTCCCCTGTAAACCTTGAAGTTGTCGAATGTTGTGTGGGGGAGGCAATTGAAGTATTGCCTCAACCTTCATAGGATCTACCATGATCCCATGCTCAGACATTAAGAATCTATAATATTCTAGATATAAAAAGTTTGCAGAACAAAAATAAAATGATAGAAATGGCAGATAAACAACAATATAACCAGAACAACACCACAATAACACTAAAATGATATCAGAGTAACACCAGAAAGAGCGCTTTTATTCTAAGAGGAATGTTCACTTGCCTCTTCGATGGGGAAACCTCCAATCGAGTAGAGCTCTATTACAATAATATCCAAGCTAGGGTTCTCATACCCTTGACTCCTATTTATACTAAATATGTCTATCAAAAGAACCATCTAGAGGAAGATACTTCTAGAAGCGAAAGCTTCTATTAGGTCTTCTTACATTCGACTTATTCTACCTTATTGCAAGGCCTTATTAACATTGACCTTTATTACATCCAAATATATTGTTCTACCTACGGGATGGGTTAGGTCCCTAACATGTCCCCCCCTTAAAAACAACCTTGTTATCAAGGCTTGAGATGTGGAAATTGCTGTAGAATGGTTGTATCTTTCCAATGGACTAACACTTCCTTGATGGTTCACTGACACAGGCGACGCTCACGCTGGTCCAAAACTGCTTGTGGCTGTAGCCAAATGGATCCTTCTTTGTACAACTCAAGAAGGTTGGATTGAGTTTGGCACTTAGTTCCAATCACCTTCTTTAAGCATGAAACATGAAAAACAGGATGTATCTTAGAATGACTAGGAAAAGCTAACTGATAGGCCACCTATCCCACACACTTGAGAATAGTATAAGGACCATAAAATTTGGGCGCCAACTTCTGATAATGGTTGGGCTTAAGGGAATTTTGCTTGTAAGGTTGCAGTCAAAGAAACACCTGATCCCCTTCTGCAAATTGACGTTCATAGCGACTTTGATTTACTTGTTTCTTCATGCGGTTCTGGGCCATGACCAAATTCTCTTTGAGGGTACGAAGAATATCCTCTTGAACTGTAAGTGTTTGGTCAACCGCCTGGACCTTCGAGACACCTGGTAAATATGAGATAACTGTAGGTGGATTTTGTCCATATACTGCTTCAAAAGGAGTCATGCTAGGGGTAACCACTGAGCCCACTGATTTTTATTTTCTGATGAAAAACACCTCAAATATGTTTCCAAACACTTGTTGACAACTTCAGTTTGACCATCAGTCTTGGGATGATAAGTTGTGTTGAGATGTAATTGGGTGCCTTGTAGCTTGAACAATTCTTGCCAAAAATTGCTGGTGAAAGTTGGGCCGTGATCAGAAACAATAGAATGCAGAATGACATGAAGATTGAAGACCTGATCCATGAAAAGTTGAGCCACAATGGATGATGTAAATGGGTGTTGAAGAGCAAAAAAATGAGCATACTTGGAAAGGCGATCAACTACCACCATGATGACTGATTTATTGCTTGATTTAGGTAAGCCTGTAATAAAATCCATAGAGATATCCCAACAAATAGCAGGTGGAATTGGAAGCGGTTGTAGTGTGCTAGGAGATTTGACTGTTTCACTCTTGTTGCATTGACACACACATTCAACCACAAAATTATGAACATATTGTTTCATACCATCCCAGAAAAAAGAATGTTTGACCCTGTCATAGGTTTTGGTAAACCTGGAGTGCCCAKATGTGGGTGTAGCATGAAGCTCAGACAATACTGTGGATTTAAGTTTTGACTGTTTACTTAAATACAAATGACCTTTGTATTGAAGCTCATCATGGAGCCAAGAGTACCCTAGGGAAACTGGAGAATTGGACTRCAATTTTTGTATCGGATGTGAACTTTTGGGATTGCGTAGCCATTCTTGGAGAATGACTTAGAGCCACTCTGGTAYAATGAAGGAGAGAGAAAAAGGGACCCTTCATCTTCATATTTTAGGGAAAGTGCATCCACAACCACATTGTCTTTTCATTTCTTGTAAATGATCTCATAATCATATCCAAAGAGCTTAGTCACCCATTTTTGTTTCTCTGGGGAGGAAATGCATTGTTCTAGAAAATACTTGAGGCTTTGATGGTCTGTCTTAATTTGGAAGCGTTTCCCCAATAGGTAAGGGCGCCAAAGATCAACTGCATGCAGAATAGCCAAAATTTCCTTTTCATAGATGGATTTGCCCAAATTTCCTTCACACAGTTGTTTTCTGGTAAAGGCCAGAGGCCAACCCTCTTGCATAAGGACAACGCCAAATCCTTTCTCTGAAGCATCACATTCTAGGAAAAAGGTCTTTGTGAAATCAAGAAGGGCCAGGACTGGGGTGGTGCACATGGCCATCTTCAAGCTTTGAAAATCCTGAGAATCTACTGGATTCCAAGTGAAAGAATTTTTTTTAAGGAGTGTAGTGAGAGGTGCCGCAATATTTCCATAATTCTTAACAAACTTGCGATAATAACCTGTTAAGCCCAGAAATCCACACAAGCTTTTGAGGGTCTTTGGGTGTGGCCAGTCTTGCATAGCTTCAATATTTTTAGGATCCACCTTGACACCGTTCTTGCCAACAATATGACCCAAGTACTTGACTTCCGAGGCGCCAAAAGCACATTTAGATTGTTTCAGGAAAAGTTGGTGCTAAGAGAGTAGATGGAGAACTCGATCCACATGAGAAATATGATCTGTCTAGGTTTTTCTATAGATGAAGATATCATCAAAGAAAACTAAGACAAAATGACGGAGAAAAGGACGGAAGACATGATTCATGAGGCTTTGGAAGGTGGAGGGGGAATTACACATGCCAAAGGGCATGACCAAAAAATCGTAGTGTCCCTCATGAGTTCTAAAGGCAGTTTTAGGAATGTCTGCCTCTTTCATACAGATCTGGTGGTAGCCAGAGCGAAGATCAAGTTTCGTGAAGAACTGGGTGCCAATCAATTCATCCAATAGGTCATCAATGACAGGAATGGGGAATTTGTCTTTAATGGTGAGTTTGTAGAGGGTGCGGAAGTCAGGACACATTTACCAAGAACCTTATTTCTTCGGGACCATGACCACATGAGAAGAGTAGGGGCTCGTACTAGGGTGGATAACACCTGTGTTAAGCAGTTCTTGAACCATTTTCTCAATTTCATTTTTTTGGGAAAAGGGGTGACGATAGGGACGAATATTGGGAGGAAGGCTTCCTAGTACAAGGGTAATGGAATGCTCATGAACACCATAGGAATGAGAAAGTCCCTCGGGAGTGGAAAAGACCACTTGAGGTTTAGAGAGGATGGATTGGATGTCTTGCGGCACAGAGGGTGTCTCAGTTGCTTGTATGGCATGGAGTTGGGAAATAATGCCATAATGACATTTTTTGAGAAGCTTTTCCATGCGATGGGAACTAATGATCTCAGGGGAACCGACAGTTATGCCTTGGAACTTATAGTGTTGGCCCTCCTGGTCGAATTTCATGGTTAATTCCTTAAAATCCATGAGAATGGGACCCAAATTTATTATCCAGTCTGCACCTAACATAATGTCACAACCACCCATGTCGATAGCAAACATATGAGATTTTAGGTGGTAGTCATCGATTTGGAGACACACATTTTCACAATGCCCTCCACATTTCATGGAGCCGCCATTAGCAATCATGATTTGGAAATTATTGACTGCATGGATATAGAAATGAGTTTCTTGAGAAATGCGGCAATGAATAAAAGTATGGGTGCTTCCACTATCAACAAGAATAATGACCTTCCTATGCTTTATGTAACCAATTAGCTTAAGGGTTTGGGGAGCAGAGAAGCTAGTGAGAGCATTTAGGGAAACGACCGCTCCTACTTCGGGAGGGTCTGAGGGAGGGGTTATGTCAGTGGGTTCAAGTGACTCAGACACAAGGGGAGTTTCAACATCCTCTTTCGAAATATCCTCCGAGATGGCCATAAAAATATTTTGTTCCTTACACTTGTGGCCCGGAAAATATTTGTCATCACAATTATAACAAAGGCCTTTGATTTTCCATTCAACCATTTCAGCCCTGGTCAATTTTTGGATCTTTAGTGGAGCAGAAGGAGTAGTGGGATTTACTGGTTTAGTGCGAGGAATAAAGGAGGGTTTCCAGTTTTGAGAAGAGACAACCTGTTGTGCTTCCTTAGCTCTTTTAGTAGCCTCCACCCAACTCTAAGGCCGAGCCATGAGGACATGGGCACGAATCTCATCCTTGAGGCCACTGATAAAACATTCTCAGAAAAAAGCATCAGACATGCCCTCTGTACGAAAATCCAGCCGCTCAAAAGTAGCTATAAAGTCTTCCACTGTTCCAGATTGTTTCAACTTTGTCAAACGTCCTAATGGTTGGTGTTAGTGTCAAAGCGTTCATAAAGCTTTGCCACAAAGTGTGTCCAAGCAACATACCCTTGACAGACAGTTTTTCTCCATTGCCACCATTGCCAACGTTCTTGATCTAGATGGAGAACACCATACCGGAGTTTGGCCAAATCATCTGTAATGTCATACAAAGATAAATAATGTTCCATTTGAGTTACCCAACTAGTGGGATTTGAGCCATCAAATTTGGTCACATCCACCCGTGGAAGGCGCAGGTCACGCTGAAAGTGATGGGGCTGAAAATTATGGGAATTAGAGGAAGTTTCAACTTCGGTATGCAAAGGTGGGTCAGATAAAGGGGGATATGCAGGGTTATGCATCTTGCTGCAGATCATCAAAACGACAAATTCAAGTTGGGTAGTCATGTCTTATTTGAGTTCAGTGATTGATACAACGATGGATGAATGCATGTTTTGATTGACGGTGGCAATATTGGCACTGAGCTGTCTCACTTCTTGTTGGGTCTCTGTGAAATTAGATTGCAAGGTATTAAAGCGAGCTTCCAAGTCTTGGCTATGGGTATGGGCCATGATGACGAGGGAACCGAAAAGGGGTAAAAAGTTTTGTTGAAAAAGGATAGGTATGAATGTGATAAGGGAGAAGAGATAAATCCAATGGAATAGGTCTCAAATAATGGTGCAAAAAATTTCCAGACTTTTTTTTTTACACTTGCGGAGTTATACTCTGGTCTAAAGAATACTGCAGTGATGAAATGGCCAAATTCTTAACCAGAAAGAAATGTGTAGTGATTCGGCAACTCGAACACAATTGCGCGACAATAGATCTTGTCTATTTTATGTTTTGTTTCCATCCCCAAGGTTTAGGTATTCAAGGGTTCTACAGACAAGGGTTTGCCTTATGCTATAGCTCTCTGATATATGTGTGGGGTCCAACAGTAGTACTCGGCCCAATATCTCAGGGCACCAACTGAGGAGGCTAGACCGTGCCCTCAGCCATACTACCCGACTACCCAGGTACTAGAGGGTATCTTCGCGAGTGTTTTTCTCGATGGAACTATAGCAGTCAGGTGGTCAATTAGTTTATCTAAAGAGGGCTTTAGGAAATCTAGGATGATTCGTATACAAGTGTTGTCTAATGCGCCACCACTCGAAGGGGTACAGACAAGGGTTACAAGGGTGGCCAACAAATGTGTGCTTAAGTACCATTTGTATTTCTTGCGTGTATGAATCCCTCAACCACGGGTTTATGCGCGTAACGACAGATCTCTGTAGCTTAAAGATGTCGGAATACGACTCTACCCTAAAAAAAAATTTAACCCACAATTTTTTGCCGAGGAAAGTGCTATGATACCACTTATAATATTTCAAATATAAAAAGTATGCAGAACAGAAATAAAATGCTAGAAATGGTAGATAAACAACAATATAACCAGAACAACACCACAATAACACTAAAATGATATCAGAATAACACCAGAAAGATCACTTTGATTCTGAGAGCAAGGTTCACTTGCCTCTTCGAGGGGGCAACCTTCAGTTGAGTAGAGCTCTATTACAATAATATCCAAGCTAGGGTTCTCATACCCTCTACTCCTATTTATACTAAATATGTCTATCAAAAGAACCATCTAGAGGAAGATCCTTCTAGAAGCGAAAGCTTCTATGAGGTCTTCTTACATTCGACTTATTCTACCTTATTGCAAGGCCTTATTAACATTGACCTTTATTACATACGAATATATTATTTTACCTATGTGAGGGGTTAGGTCCCTAACAGAATCCTAAAAGACAACCAAACCTAATGTAGAAGATACACTTATGAGGGTTCAACTGAATGCGATAGTGACGACATCTCTCAAATACTAATCGAAGGTGAGTAGAGTGATCTACTCTCTTGCGAGAGTGAGAAGCAAGATCATATAGGTAAGATTCAACAATATGCTTGAGATCGTGAAAGGGAAAGTTCATGCCACATTGGAAGGTTGCTCCAGTGTTTTTTARGACAAAATGCATTTTCATGTATGCAAAAGTACCCCAAGGACAAATAAACGTCGTCTTATGTTGATCCCCGAGTTTAATTTAAATTTGATTATACCATGAAAATCCATCCATAAAAGAAAAGACTTCAGTTCCTGTGCACTCATCAAGAATATGGTCAATGAAAGGAGTCAAGAAGTTATCTTTAGGAAAATCCTTGTTCATGTCTCAAAAATCCATACATAGGAAAATGGTTTCTGGTTTTATATTCATGGGAATAGGGTTAGATAGCCATTTAGTCAAGGGAACTGGGTAGATGAAACCAACATTAAGTAGCTTCTCTATCTCTGCCTTAATAGTAGGGGCCTTCCTAGGATTAACATATCTAAGACATTGTCGAACATGTATAGCATTCAAATAGGTCTTAATCTCATGTTCAAAAATGTTGGGGTCAATCCCCGACATCTCTTCATACGACCAAGCGAATACATCACAAAATTATTTGAAGAGATCAATGTAGATATGAATTTCTTCAGGTGAACAATCTGCACCGATATATACGTTCTAAATTTTTCCAAGAATTCAAGAGATGTCGATCATGACGGTAGGAGAAATATTATCCATGTTTCCTTTGGAATAAATACCATGTGTATCTAATGGAACCACGACGTGACTGACCATCTCACTCAAGGTAGATCTAAAATCATCTTGTTTGATCATAACAAGATTTGGGAGAAAATATGATCGATGATGCATATCGTCCCAAGGCCTATCATGATCATACATGGCCTCTAATATGGCTTCATATAAATGTAAAGTATCATTGAGGAAATCTTGTGAACAAGATGATTAGATGGCCCATATGGGATCTAGAACATGATCCACCTCATCCGTCCGTGAGAGAAAGGATCCACATCAACAATAGCGTCAAGAATAGACTGATATGCAACTTATGTCAGTGACAGTGACATTGCCATCCCAATGTGCGACCGACCTTCGTATGACATATTCATGGAAGGTAGGGTCCAAGGGTCATTGAAATATGAAGTACAAAAAGGAACAAACCTCATTGATGATGAAGACTCACTAGAAATGGCATGAATGTGGTGAATTGGTGCCATGAAATCAAAGATACCCATAAGAGAGGAATACATTATGACACCAACATCCTGAGTTTCAAAGAGACCAAAGGTCTAACTAATGCATTAGGACTAGCGTGTGCAAAGGAAAACTGCTCAATCATGTGAAAAATGGACGAAACGACGGTTGTCATGGAATAAAATTACGCCCTAGTAGTAAATTATAGTCGAGGTGCGCATCAAACACCTCAACATTAACCTCCATGTTCTTTCCACCTAAATAGACCAGAAAAGTGGGAAGAATTTTGTGGAGTCAGAATGAATGCCCATCAAAGTGGTCAACATAGTCATATATTGGGATAGATTCGGAGAGCCAATGGCTTTCCAACAGGTTAGGGACATCATGCATGTCACAACACCTTCATCAATTACAATGCGTTTGATGGTAATTTTCATGTACTCCACATGGATTTGAAAAGCCACGTGGTAAGGTAAGCGAGGCCTAACATCCGTGACATCAAATTTAATAATCCTTGAGACACATGGGTCTAGAGCTACTAAAGAAGATAACAACGCGTTCCTCTGTGAATGGAACGCCGACAACACCTCCAAAGACGACATCACACAAGGGGTTTGACCCAAATCCTCGACAATCGAATGGTTATGGGAAGCTCTGGCATTAGGATTATGGGCAGAGTGCTTTAGTACTCATTTCAGAATACGAGGCAGAGGTTCTGACTTTTCGATATGCAAGGGCGTTTTAGGAGGAGAAGGATATTATGGACCTACAAAATTCTGTGAAGAACCATAATCATGAGATCGAGTGGCTACATCAATCCGAGACTTGACCATATTGACACATAGATGGCCACCTTCATGTGTCAGGGGGTTTTGACTCTCGTTCGATGCATTTTCGGTGTTGGAGGTCTTATTATGTAGAAATAGATTTGTCAGCACAACGAGCGGCTGTGATAAGATCCTCAAGGATTCCTCTATTTTTGGGCATAGGTGGGTAAGGTGATCATCTTACTAGTTTACAAGGAAACTTCACCTTTCATTTTTCTTTCTTTCCCTCACCATCATTATTATTCTATCTATCATTGTTAGTGTCGTCCTTGGCTTTATTATTATTTTTCCCACCCTTACGATTATTACCTCGTCCTTTCCTTTTATTCCCTCCTGGTTTCTAGTTACCATTTGGGTTAGCCAATGACTATACATAATGCACATCCACTGACTGAGTGGGAGTGGAGGATGAAGCCAAAGATTTTCCTACTACAAGCTGGCTTAGAGACAAATATTTCAACTGGTTCATCACCAAATCTGTAGACTTATCATTTGCAGAGCCTATGATGCCATCGACATGAGGCCCAGGCTTTTGTCTAAGGTCATAGTTTGATCACGATGTGTTGGGAAAATTTTCATACAACATCCCAGATTGAGCATATATGAGGTCCAATTGCCAGGCTTTGAAAACATCTTCTTCCTCAAATGTTACTCCAGATGTAGAGACATCCTTTGAAATATAAGGCAATAAGGACTTAAGGAACCACTCCAACATAAGCTCTGGAGGAATGTATGATTTAATAAACCTCTTTCATCTATGCCACTCTTGGATATAGTCTGAGATATGCATGGATTTATCTTGGAGGAGGGAAAAGAATAGTTCTATGTCGACATCGTAATGAACCGAAAAATAGAAGTGGCAAGTTTATGTATGTTCCCCCCTGTAGCTCAATGTACCATTTCACAGTGACCCCCATGAGGGTGCATTGAAATAGCCTCAACTGAATAGAATCATCATTCAACAAGTTAGATGAGCACTAAAGATGAAAAGTAGTGACATGATCACCCATATCCTTGCCAGTCTTGCCTTCAAATTTTGGAATGTTCGAAGGAAGCTTGGTGGGTACGGGGCGGGGGGGGGGCATAACGGATTGTGATGCACATGATCATTCAATAATTTTGACAAATATGGAAGATCAAGCGTAGCTAGAAAATGGAGTCGGGGTTGTGGCATCTAATACCATGCTCCCAGAAAATATTGGGGCTGAGGGATTGCATGACATCCAAGGTTCTGGTATATGTCATGGTCATCTTCAGTAGGACAATATCCTCCTCCAAATTGATTCATAAAGGGTTGTATGGGCACCATACCCACGAAAGTGGTATAATGAGGGTTATATATGTTTCCCCCAGCCTAAGGGGCTCTGGGATGGGGGTTTCCCATAGTGTAAAACTAAATCCCTCTGGATGGAACTTCGGAGGACAAAGGGGGACTTTCCATAATAAATGTGTTTGTCGAAATCAACATGGAAGAAGAGGGGATAAAGGATGGAATATAGGAAGTGACTTGTCTTCCCATTTGAGCACTCCATTTGGGAGCATTGAGATTAGGATTAGGCCCAGAAGAAAGAGGAGGGAAACCTCCAACTGTAGGATGTGTTGACGGGCGAAATTGAACGCTCTCCAACTGGAAGAGTGGATCCGGTCTGGGTTTGTCTAAATAACCCAAGCCGTTTGGGATGAACCACCCTAACGGGTTTAGCGGCTCCGTTAGCCGATCAAAATCCTAGGGAAAACAAAAGAAAACTACACTAAGGAACTAATCTAAATCAAAACAATAATTAAAACAAGCTAATAAACAAATCTAAACTACATATATACAATCTATTACCTAAATCATACAACTATAATTCTATAAAATTAAATGTTCAATCATCAACATAATCAGATATAATTACAAATATACAATATTTACAGATTACAGATTTAAATGAAAACCTGCAAAAATCATTGGTAAACTGTCATAAGACAGCGAAACTGTTGTTTTTTGATTTTTATAATTTTATGAGAAAGAAAGTTAATAAAAAACTATCTAATCTAAGAAACTAAAATAATAACTCTCACTATAAATGTGAACTATACATATATCTATCTAAACTACTTATATGACACTAATAAACTAACTATTAAATAACGAATAGAAAACTGACCTGAAGTAACGCTTCAGGTTTGTACTGTATGCAATAGTTGATTTAGTTGTTCAGTGGGAGGAAACCCGCACCGGATTTTCCACGAGCTTCTCGTAAACAAGAAGCAGCTGTGCTCTTCAAATATAAATGACAGGACAAACAAGCCATAAAAAATTACAACAATCTTATAATTAACAAATTATTCGCAGTCAGATAAATCCTTGTGCAAAATTTGTACAAAACAATTCAATTAACGAAAAAGATAAACCTGTATTCATTAAATTGAAATAGAGTAATCACTGTATTTTTTTAAATAAGAGAGATCAGATATGGACAACATATAAACTGAATCATATCAACCTGCAACGAATTACGATAGCTAAAGTAGTCGATAATTAATTGCAAACTAATATGGAGAAAACTTGAAACAAAAGTTTGATATATTGAAAGCGAAAGATGTTACAAGACATCAACTTTCATCCCAGTCTGTATTATTACAAATCCATAATCTGGTTCTCCCAACAGTGATGATGATGGGTCATTACAAAAAAATAACAAGTATTTAAAGACCTCCCACAGGGTAAAACATCCCTGTGGAAATTATCAAAACAATTTACAAAAAATCTGGGGGTAATATCCCAAGTCCATATTTTTTGCCTATGACTAACAACTGAAAACTATATCTAAACTGCCACAGGATGTCCCATTTTCCAATGAAATTCGTAGGTACCTGAAAGTAGACAAGAATACAGAAGTTCAGATATTGTTTTATTGATAAAATTGACAAAAATCTAATTTTCAAGACTAGCTACAGAATCTTGCGATTCTATAGCTGGTCTAATTTGAGCACATAATCGTTTTAAAATCAATCCAAAACTTAACGTAATTATATTCGAATTATTAAACCAAATAATTAATTACTAATTCCAAACCGAGTGAATCATTCATGCAATATCAAACCAACACTTGTATGCAAATTGAAACAAACGAAATCGTGGTTCCTTAACTGAACGGTGACAAGAATATATGAAAAATGTCAAACGTTTGTTATTGCCGATTGGGAGCAGACAAGATCGATTGACAGTTGGGGAACCAACGAAATCATTTATTGAACCAATTTCAAAACAAATTATAATCGATTTAGCCAAATAGAGACCAAATATATCAATTTGAGCTTGACATAATCGTTTTTCAAAATCAACGCTAACAGAGCAATATCAAATCTATCTTCGGTACCAATCCAACTCATACAAGTAATTATGCCAACTCAAGGCACGCAACAATCGTTTGCAAATCAAATCAAACAGGAACGAATCGAAATAGTTTGGGGCTGACACAATCGTTATGCTAAACCATATCAATCAACACACAGCTACACGATTTTAGCAAAGAAATTTTCTGTACAGATCGAATGTAATCAAAATCCAACGAGAATATTTATTCAAAATGAAACAGACTTGTTATTCGAATAATCGAAATCAACAGGATTGTTTTGAATGTATTGAACCGAACCAAACGAAAACAAACCCAATTGACTATATTAATTCAAATGTACAGAACTGTTTCAAAGAAAACCAAACATAATCACAACTAACCCAATCACTTATACTAATCTGAGCACACTAAAATCGCATAACCAAATCGTATCTATATTTGAGTTTAGCAAAATGACTCTACTGTACATGATCCACAACAAAATCATTTTTGATAATCAAACTATAACAAAATCATTTCGAATGTATTAAAACGAACAGAGCTAATTGAAAGCAAATCCAATCGGTTAAATTAATTCAAGTAAACTCACAAAGAAAAATTGATGTCCAAACACATACCTGGGCAACTCAGTCATGATAATTTTGAATTGACAAAGGTCGTTGCTGCTTCGACTGTTAAGCCCTAATATTGGCTCATTACCCCTTAATTGGGGCATATTAGATTAGTAATGCTATTTTATTTATGTCGGCTCTAGGACATTAGTTGTAATTTAGATTAGTAATGTTATTTTAATTATGTCGGCTTTAGGCCATTATTTGTAATTATATCTCCTAGTCTCCTATATATACCAAGGAGACGTTTTCATTTTGAATCATCTTGTACTTGAACATTTAAGTGGGGTAAAAGGAGGTTTCCCCCTCGAAGAAGCTTATTATCTGAAATTATCTCTTTTTCAAGGTGTTGAGTACTTTTCCTGAGGTTTTTCTATGCTATATTGAAGTTTGGTTCTTAACATATGGTATCAGAGCTCAAGGTCTTGGGGTTTCACTGCTACATCTGAGACACCGTGGAATTTTCGCTATAACTTTTTTTCTACAACGTTTCAGAAGGAACGGCTTTGAGGGTATTTAGAAGACAGATCAAGGTACGTTGGGTTCAAAATTTAGCTCCTGAGGCCTTATACTTTCGGAGATATATCCTGTACAAGATAGGGTTCTGGAATCATCCTGAAATGAGGCTTTGCAACATTTTTGCTATAATAAAATTTTTGTAACGTTTCAGACCCTAAACTCTCGGGGCCATTTACAGAAATTAGTTTTTTATATTTGGTAAAAGGTTCAGCTTCTGGGTCATCTTAAATTTGTATATACACCCTGTGTAAGATAGGGTATCTGACTAGTCCTATTGACTAGTCTCAAGAAGGTGTTCCGGGTAAAACAATCATAACTTATTCCTAGAGTATCCAAATATGTGTGGGACTGGTTGCATTGGATCGTGGACA
>ML812421.1:66313-95730 GCA_009831015.1 Picea engelmannii
CTTGTACTTGAACATTTAAGTGGGGTAAAAGGAGGTTGCCCCCTCGAAGAGGCTTATTATCTGAAATTATCTCTTTTTCAAGGCGTTGAGTACTTTTCCTGAGGTTTTTCTATGCTATATTGAAGTTTGGTTCTTAACATTGACATTCCTGAAGACAATCGAACCGGTGGTTTTTTGTTTCTTTTCATTGGCTCGAAGCCTGTCTCTCTCTTTTGAAAACACTGTAACTTGTTCCTCTAACGATTTGATCTTTGATTGCAATAGGGGAACGTCACTGTAATAATGCTCTAGCCAAGCATTACATTGGATACATGATGGTTGCTCGTGCTTTGATACCACAAGCGAGGATTTGTTCAAGTTACCAGGGGTTTCCTTGTGCATCTTAATTCCAGGGTAATTAGGATCATTTTTGAGGAACGGAGGTAAGTTAGAGACATAGTCATAGGGTTCCTTAGAGCATAGGCAATGGGAATAGGGGCACTCCTCAGCTAGGAAATGCTCAATATCAGAGTCTGAGTCGTCACTCAACACTATTGGATTTTGGTCAACATTTGGCTTGGGTTTGTTCTTAGCACACCTCGATATCCATCGAGCATTTTTCTTCCCTTTACTGTTGACAGTAGTATCATTCTTACCTTTCTTCCTCATAGGCTTCTTAATAGCCTCAGTCTTGTCTTTAGTACACGGGTTGGCTATGGCATCAGGTAGATCTATGTCAGGGAAATCCGAGGGTTTAACAGGGGGTAAAAGGATGTGAAGCGGCACGGCTGGTCTAACCAATGTTTCTGTAACCACAACTTTGTCGATTTGAGCAGACTCGGGATTGGCAAAGCCATTCCTTGATAGGAAGGCTTGCCAATTATCGCCACTAAGGTTTAAATGGTGGATGATAATGAGTTTAATCAAGCCGTGATGGAAAAGGCTGCTATCAGCCTTCTCGCGCTTGAATCTCTTAGACATCTTATAAAGACTACGCAGGAAATAATGTGGCATATTCAAAGGGTAACCTATAAAATTCATCAACAACCGAAGGTGATACAGAAAAACCAAGCCATACCGACCTTCACAGGTCATAAACGGTTTAACAATTACCAAAAGATCGTGCCACCTGGGTTTGAGGGTAGTGATAGGTATACCTCTATCACAGGAAACAATCTTTCTTGATGTGAATAGTAATGGCCACGAAACCTCATCTACTTTGGAATTTTTAAACCATCGTTGCCCTGTAGCTGGTAGTCCTGTAGCCGAACTCATGAATTCCTCATTGAGTTCTAGCTGTATGTCACCGACCTTAGCCCTGCACCTGTCGAAGGTGAGGGAGAACTGTTGGGCAACCGAAAGGTTGAAACCCTTGAACCGCTGTATAAACACCGGCCAACCACTTTTTTCTAAATCTTTGCGAGAATTATCAAATAACAACAGAGTTTGACTACCATTTGGCTCTATACGCACCACAGGTGCCATGGATGGAGGCACACAGTGAGCAGAGTGAACGGACAAGGGTTTGGACAGGGCATTCACGGGATCAAAAGGCACACAGGCTTACCCAAAAACTAACAGAGGTGACCCGAGATAGGGGGAAATCATTAATTCCCGAATGTGCGAGGGTGGTGGATCTAGCTCAGCCCATGCAAAACATTCATTTCCCAATGTACAACCGACTGCGCATATAACGATTCAAATCACCATTGCATATGTGAAAAACTATGCCATTCAATGATTAATGAAATGTATGGTAAGTTGACCCAAAAATTCGTATACGCATAGCGTTTGCATAGTTTTAAAACCAAAAGAATGATTCAAAATTAACACCAAGGGTTCGATCATATCAAAAATGTTGTATGAAATGATTATACCAAGGGTCTAACCACAACGTCAATGTGTTTTCATGAAACCAATGTGTCAAAGAAATCGATGAAAGACTATATAACATCAAAACACCAATGTATCAAAAACTCGATCATAAGAATATCATCACAATCTTGTAAAAATGAAGTCATATTAACAATCAAAGAATGCCAAATGAGTAAAGATCTTGGTGTCTTGCCAACTGTGCGACTATAATTAAATTGGAAACGCAATGAACACATAGACAAGAGTGACCATAATAATCTAGTGACGATTTAAATGTGACTTTGAAATCAAAGTTTTCACGCTTGCAGTCGTGAAAACGAGAACAAAGTGCGCAATATAGTAGTGTTGTTTTATTCCAAAGATTGCGATGAAAATCAAGGGTTGCAAAACACTGGTGTAGGAAGCTTATAAGGATAGGATAAAAATGCGAAATGGCTGCCAACAATGGCGACACACTGGTAGAAGCAGTTATCTCTGCCAAAAGAACAAATTCAGATTAAGATAACAAGCATAATTCCACACAAATAACTAGAAAATTGTTTAAACATCATCAATGATCAAATATTCCAGCAGTGTTTAAAAGATGAAAACTGATAACAGTCCTAAGATAAGCGAGCCACGATATTAAAGATAAAATCTCCAATACTGTTGATAGAGCCACTGCTGCCAGCAGGCGTCCATAGCCTCGACAGGGTTTCCATTTAACCCACTCTGATATCCGTATCCTACCAAGAAGTTCCAGATCAGAATAAAGGACATTTAAAGGTCAAGAGGTTTCATATTTACGAATTTTCATATACTCGACATTGCTTCGTTGCCAGTAGGCATGTTCAATACCCCGACAAAGTTGTCTTGGCGTCATGCATACATTTACCCGCTGCCAGCAGACCTGTTCAGCATCCCGACGGGTTTACAAGCACGTCCCACAACTCTTTTTATTTTGTTTTTTTGAAGATATATAGTTGAGCGGGGTGACGCTGAAAATTATGATATTTTGACATATTTTTACAGACCTCAACAAATTCTTTTTTTTTTTTAGAACTGTCCTTCATTAAGATCCAGAGATGGTTTATTTACATAACCAACCTTCTAAGGTAGGGAGACATCTTTCTGAGTCATTTCCTTAAGGAACAGGGACAAAGTAAGAAGATAATAGATGACCGTGACAGGATTTACTCATAGATCGAAATCAGTCAACTTCTTTCAAACAATAGTCTTTGCCAACACAGATGTAAATTTCAGAAATATACAATTGATGTTTACACAATTTTTCAACAGTCATTTCAGTGAAAGAATTTTCTGTTTTCTTTGTCCAAATAGATTAGCATGCAGGTATGTGTATTTCCAAAAACAAAAACTAATAAGCACCAAGGAGAAATCAAAACCAAAACAGTAAAAGAAAAACAAACAAAAGAAAAATATGTACATAGTATACAAAGAGTTTTCATCAAGCAAAATATCTTTTCAGAGCTTGGCCATTCACCAGATAGGTGTCAGGCTGCCCCTCTAGATTCTGCAATCGGAAAGAGCTGGGACCCAACTTCTCAGCAATTAAAAACGGTCCAAGCCATAAGTTCTGAAATTTCATGTACTCTCCCTTTCCCTCATGCAGTTTGTCCCATTTCAAGACAAGATCACCTACTTCGAAGTTCCTATCAGAGGCAGAGTTAGAATCGAACTAGCTTTTGACCACTAGTTGATGCTGATCTAACTTACGTTTATCTTGGGCTCTTACCTCTTCTAGCTTCATCAAAGCGTTAATTCGGTTTTCCAAAGGGGGATAGTCTTCTCCTTGTATTTTCTGCGATAACTGTAGTGAGGGAAGAAGAATGTGTGGTGGCAGAATTGCTTCTTTGCCATAAACGAGAAAAAATGGGGAGTTACCTACAACAGTTTTTGGTGTTACCCTATCAGCCCAAATCGCGTTTAACAGTGCATTGTGCCAGTTTTTGTGATTTTCAACTACCGTTCTCTTGATGATTTTAATCAGATTCTTATTTGTTGATTCTGCCAATCCATTGCCCTGGGGGTAATAGCTAGCAGAATACTTCAATTTAATTCCTTTTTCTAAATCAAACTCGCTCATCTCAAGAGACGAAAAATAAGAAGCGTTATCGAATACTAAACAGTCAGGGATACCAAAACAAGTGATAATATTTGAAGTTAAAAATGAAATTACCTGACTGGTATTTACAGTTCTTAATGCGGCGGCTTCAGACCACCTGGTGAAGTAATCTATGGCTGTTATGATAAACTTATGTTGCTGTGAGGATGACGGATTGATTGGACCTATGATATCAAGGCCCCACTGCTGAAAAGGAGAGTCTACTGACACGGGCTGCAAAGGAAAGGCTGGTTTCTGTAACCACCCTGATGCTTTTTGACAAATAATACACTTACGACACAAGGCATGGGCGTCTCGAAAAAGTGTGGGCCAGTAATAAACAACTCTCAAAACTTTATGGGCAGTGGTGTCACCACCAAAATGCCCACCAGCTTCTCCTGCATGCAACTCTAGTAAGACTTTTTCTGCTTCGTCTTTCTCAAGACAACACATTAGTACGCCATCAAAATTTTGACGAAACAGAACACCATTAACCAAATGAAAGGAGGCAGACTTTAATATTAACGCTCTTCTTTTAGTGGGATCCAAGTGACGGGGGGCTGACTCATGTTCAAGACATAATTTTATATCGTCATACCAGGAACTGATAGAGTTTTGTGCACAACAGATTGCATTTTGATCGTGCTGTCCTAGATTTGACATATCGTTTTCTTCTTGCTGTCCCGCTGCTGAATCAACAACTAACTTGCATAACCCTTGGCCTCTCACTATCTGAGATGGGGTAATTTCTATGTTGTACTCCTGCAAGGAGGTAACCCAGTTAGCCCTCTTTTCTCCTAGTTCTTTCTGCACTAACAGGTTCCTGACGGCTGGATAAGGGATAATGAATTTCATCCTAGATTTCAAAAGATAAGACCAGAAGTGCTTTACTGCTTTGAAAACAACGTAGGCTTGCTGATCTACCGCTGGGTAATTAAGTTCAACGCCTTTGAAAGCAGAGCTCATAAAGGCAATGGGTACTTCATTGTTTTCAGTGTTCTTTTGAGTTAGGACGACAACGTAGGAACGGTCAGAAGCGAAAATGTAGAGTGTAAAGTCTTGCGAAAAGTCGAGGCTCATGAGAGAAGGAGCGTCTATTATGGCCTTTTTTATTGCATTAAAAGCTTGGTTTTCTACGGGTCCCCAATGATATTGTGTGTCTTTCTTTATTAAATTCTGTAAAGGTCTGACCATTTCGGAGAAGCTAGGGACGAATCTCCTGACAAAGTTTATCTAGCCTAAGAAAGACTGCATAGACTTTTTGCATGTAGGAGGGGGAAGTTTCAAGATGACTTGAGTCCTTTCGGGGTCGATAATCATCCCTTTGCTTGACACAATAAATCCTAAGAGTTTACCTTGTTCTATTGCGAAGATGGATTTTTTAGGATTCAAGGAAATGCCGTATTTACGACATCGCTGTAGAACGACTCGTAAATGAGCTAGATGATCGGTTTTGTTTTTAGAAAATATAGTAACATCATCTAAGTAAACTACGATGGACTGATTGATTAAGCCTCGGAAAGCGATGTCCATCGCTCTCTGGAAAGTGGCACCGACATTAATCAATCCAAAGGGAATTTTTCGATAAGCGTAGGTGCCCCATGGAGTGTGGAAGGTAGTTTTAAGTTGGTCTGGAGGAGACATAAGGACTTGGTTGTACCCTGAGAAACCATCCAATAAAGATAGCCTCTCAGAACTAGATACCTGTTGAAGGATCTGTTCCATGGGTGGGACATGATAGTTGTCTTTATCAGACACTCTATTAAGGTTTCGGAAATCAACGCAAAGTCGAATTTCCCCACTTTTCTTTCGGACAGGAACAAGGTTAGAAACCCATTGAGTGTGCATAAATGGAAAAATTATCTTAGCATTCATGAGTTTATTTAATTCTTTTTTGACGGTCGGTTCGAGCTTAGGGTGCATTTTTCTTAATTTCTGTTGAAAGGGTAAGGTTTGGGGTTTCATAGGAATGACGTGTTGTATGATGTTGGGGTCGAAAGTTTTAAGGTCATCATACGTCCATGGAAAAACATCTTTAAATTCTTTGAACAATTTAATCAATGCATCTTTTTCTTGTTCAGAACACCCAACCCCTAAATTAATGCACTGCGGATTGTCATTAGTTCCTAAGTTTACTTTTTCATATGATAACGAGGAACTATTGGTTTTACAGTTGACCGATTTTTTGAATTTATCTTTAAGATCATAAAACTTCTCTAATCTAACTACAGATTTAGGGATCGAATTTACCATGTCCGATGAAGATTCAGGAGTTCTTTGATCTGGTATTACCGTGAAATCACGCAAATTGTCGTCGTGAGTGCATTCGTCGATCACCGCACCTTGAAAAGTTTCTTCCATATGCAGGAAGCTAATAATCTACTGATCATCATCGAAGACTCTCCAGTTCGTGATGTTGTCGGGAACGGATGGCCTGAACAACAGTTCAACGGAGAATGCATCTGGGGACAAGCCTTCTGCAGGAAAGAGTTTAGAAGCTACGTTATCTAATAGATCAGCTTCATAATTATTCAATCTAGGAATATAATTTATATTGAAAGCATAAAATTTATTCATTAAATTCCATACCTCGGATTGGTAGCTTTTAATATGCGGAGACAGACAGTGGATAGAATCTCTTACCTGTCTAACCACGATTTCAGAGTCGCCAAAGATAGTCAAGTTTTGAGTGTTCATGTCTAAATCTTTTCTGAGACCCTGCAGTAAAGCCTCATATTCTGCTGTGTTATTAGTACATTCAAATTCTAACCTACATGCAATCATGGTTTTGTTACCCGAGGGATCAATAATAACGCAGCCTGCACCAGCTCCTTCTTTGGACTTTGACCCATCAAAATAAAGAGACAAAATTTGATTTTTATCGGGCGTATAAGACCATTGTGTAGAAGCTGCTGGCTGCACATATGCCACAACCTCAGACTGTTGTTCTGGGTTGGTGATGGCTGAAGCCTCGGCCATCAAATTGCTGAAAAAGGTATCCATCCCTTGTATTTCAGGTGAATCAACAGAAGGTGTAAATGGTTCATTTGGATCGTTTAGATCTGTGACCGTGAACTTAAGGTAGCGTTCATGATTTACCTTGATCTTGTTGGGCTTTCCATTCTCTGGAAGCCACAGGTGAGACCAATCTGTCGCGAAATAGCTGTGTAGCTTTTCCGACCAGTCCCTACTTAAAAACATACCATACACTTCTAGAATATCCACAACAATAATATCAATAACTTGATGAACTTTGGGGTTAGACGATAATCTTATAAGCACATTCCTTAATTCACCTACAACTTTGACACTGGTTTGATCAAGTTGGATGATTTTTAAAGTGGATGGTTCAACTTCAGCGTTAATCTTCTGACACACAGACCATGGCATCACATTGGATGACGCTCCTGAGTCTACCCCACAATTGTGCACATTTCTATTAAAGATTTCGAAAGTTAACAAAAATAGAGGTACATTTCTGCGAGTGCTAAGGGTGGTAGCTTGTGGCTTTTTACTCGCAGTTTCTAAAGCTAATTTATCTACATTATTTACAGGAAGGCTTCCTTTATCATGAGGATCAGGGTTATTCTTAGTGGAAGTCTTCTGAGGAACTTTGTTCTGAACAACCTTGTTACTGCTTGAATTACCATTTTTTCTATTCTCTGCGATGTTCTGTAACATTTTTTGTAGAAGAAATGGAAATTTCAATAACTCATAATTATAAATGTTAGCCCTTAACCTTTTAAGATCTTCCACCAAATCATAATCTAAGTTGGGGTTTACATGACTCTGTTTAGTCTCAGCCGGTTTAGATTTCTTTGGGGGCAAAGTCGTAGTGTTTTCAGAAGAAGGTTTGCTTGATGTCTTACTCCTAGTATTGTAAGGATGGACTGTCTCGAAGTTAGCTTGAAAAATGCTATCTGAGAAGTGTCCAAAGATGTTTGGAGAAGACTCTTCTTCTTGAACTGTCTCTTGTTCAACAACCTCCTCAGGAATCTCAGGAGGGATCAAGTTATCTTGGGCTTCTAGAATTGTTTGAAGGGCGAATTGCAGACTTTCTAGATTAAGGCCTTCAGTATTTGGATTAGGTCAGTTGGTGGGAAAAGGCTTCCTGAACGGGGGTTTGTAGGGCCCTTTGCTCGAATAAGCTTCTTCGGTCGTCCTTTTCAAATCTATAACTTGATTTGACAATTTTTGAACGACTTTAGTTAAGTTTTCTAAATCAGAGCTTTCAGGTTGTGTTTTACTTTGAGTAGGTCTAGGGAGGATTTCAATCTTCTTTTTGGAAGAAGAACTAGTCTCTGTTTCGTTGCTAGTAGTGTTTTTTAGACTAAGTATGTTTTTTTTCAATTTGGCTGGCCTCCTCGAAGGCCTTTAACAACGTGGCTTTCTTAGATCGTTTAACCCAAATGGCTATACTTTGATGCAGTGCTTTAGTATAGTATGCTATAATAAGATTCTCGGCAGGCATGGAATCCGTAGGGATTCGGTTTTTAAGTGTTAAGAATCTTTGATTAAAGTCTTTAATTTTCTCTTTTGGGTTCATTTTTAAGCTAGAAAGCTCCATAACCAGGACTTCCGGTGACTTATCGTCTCCGAACTTTTCCAAAAAGCAGGATTCAAACTTTTCCCAAGACACGATGGTATGGGGTTGCTGGGAAAAGTACCAAGTAGATGCATTTCCCTCGAAAGTATAGGAGAACAAACTACAGACTACGTCTTCATGCTCAACATTGTGGAGTCTAATGGATAACATAAACTTTTTAATGTGATCCTTTGCGATTTGTTTAGAGTCAGGGTCAAACTTGGGAATCCACTTCTCTGGATGTTTGGGTAAGGGATGCTGAGCCCCAGGTACAATTACCGCATCCTGGTCGAGCCAAGGTCTAGCAGGATTGTTCTGGTTGGCCATTGGTGTAGTCGGTGTGGAAGGCTGCGAAGGGGAATTGCCTTCGTCAGAGTAGTCTTTTCTGGAAGAAGAAGGAGATGATGGAGGTGGTGAGGGAGTTATTCCAAATCCTCCTGCAACAGGAGTGAGGATTGGATCTGTACGGTTCACAGTGAGGTTAGTGCCTCAGAGTTGTTCTCTGATATCAGAGAAATCTAAAGGTTGGTCGAAAGGTCGATTTGGTTGCCTCAAACGAGCTAAGGCACTATGTTTTCTTATGAGATATTGGCGGACAATCTCTTGTATGTCACCACCTGTAGGATTTGGGGTTGCTGGCTCGACTGTGATCCGTGGATCATCGTTTGATGTGGTTGTTGTTTGAGGGGGGATGTTGTCATTCGAATGACTTCTTGTCACTATAGGTGAGTGATTAGGTGGTGGAGGAGTCTTATGACCACCTTGTGCCATTAATAAATTTCAGGCCCTCCTTCTAGCGCCATTTGTTGACGGGCGAAATTGAACACTCGCCAACTGGAAGAGTGGATCCGGTCCGGGGTTGTCTAAATAACCCAAGTCGTTTGGGATGAACCACCCCAATGGGTTTAGCAGCTCCGTTAGCCGATCTAAATCCTAGGGAAAACAAAATAAAACTACACTAAGGAACTAATCTAAACGAAAACAATAATTAAAACAAGCTAATAAACAAATCTAAACTACATATATACAATATATTACCTAAATCATACAACTATAATTCTATAAAATTAAATGTTCAATCATCAACAAAATCAGATATAATTACAAATATACAATATTTATAGATTACCGATTTAAATGAAAACCTGCAAAAATCATTGGTAAACTGTCCTAAGACAACGAAACTGTTGTTTTTTGTTTTTTTATAATTTTATGAGAAAGAAATTTAATAAAAAACTATCTAATCTAAGCAACTAAAATAATAACTCTAACTATAAATGTGAACTATACATATATCTATCTAAACTACTTATATGGCACTAATAAACTAACTATTAAATAACGAATAACAAACCGACTTGAAGTAACGCTTCAGGTTTGTCCTGTATGCAATAGTTGATTTAGCTGTTCAGTGGGAGGAAACCTGCACCAGATTTTCCACGAGCTTCTCGTAAACAAGAAACAATTGTGCTCTTCAAATATAAATGACAGGACAAACAAGACATAAAAAATTACAACAATCTTATAATTAACAAATTATTCGCAGTCAGATAAATCCTTGTGCAAAATTTGTACAAAACAATTCAATTAACGAAAAAAATAAACATGTATTCATTAAATTGAAATAGAGTAATCGCTGTATTTTTTTAAATAAGAGAGATCATATATGGACAACATATAAACCAAATCACATCAACCTGCAACGAATTACGATAGCTAAAGTAGTCGATAATTAATTGCAAACTGATATGGAGAAAACTTGAAACAAAAGTTTGATATATTGAAAGCGAAAGTTGTTACAAGACATCAACTTTCATCCCAGTCTGCATTATTACAAATCCATAATCTGGTTATCCCAACAGTGATGATGATGGGTCATTACAAAAAAATAACAAGTATTTAAAGACCTCCCACAGGGTAAAACATCCCTGTGGAAATTATCAAAACAATTTACAAAAAATCTGGGGGTAATATCCCAAGTCCCTATTTTTTGCCTATGACTAACAACTGAAAACTATATCTAAACTACCACAGGATGTCCCATTTTCCAATGAAATTCGTAGGTACCTGAAAGTAGACAAGAATACAGAAGTTCAGATATTGTTTTATTGATAAAATTGACAAAAATCTAATTTTCAAGACTAGCTACAGAATCTTGCGATTCTGTAGCTGGTCTAATTTGAGCACAGAATCGTTTTAAAATCAATCCAAAACTTATTGGAATTATATTCGACTTATTAAACCAAATCATTAATTACTAATTCCAAACAGAGTGAATCATTCATGCAATATCAAACCAACACTTGTATGCAAATTGAAACAAACGAAATCGTGGTTCCTTAACTGAACGGTGACAGGAATATATGCAAAATGTCAAATGTTTGTTATTGCCGATTGGGAGCAGACAAGATAGATTGACAATTGGGGAACCAACGAAATCATTTATTGAACCAATTTCAAAACAAATTATAATCGATTTAGCCAAATAGAGACCAAATATATCAATCTGAGCTTGACATAATCATTTTTCAAAATCAACGCTAACAGAGCAGTATCAAATCTATCTTCGGTACCAATCCAACTCATACAAGTAATTATGCCAACTCAAGGCACACAACAATCGTTTGCAAATCAAATCAAACAGGAACGAATCGAAACAATTTGGGGCTGACACAATCGTTATGCTAAACCGTATCAATCAACACACAGCTACACGATTTTAGCAAAGAAATTTTCTGTACATATCGAATGTAATCAAAATCCAACGATAATATTTATTCAAAACGAAACAGACTTGTTATTCAGATAATCAAAATCAACAGGATTGTTTTGAATGTATTGAACCGAACCAAACGGAAACAAACCCAATTGACTATATTAATTCAAATGTACATAACTGTTTCAAAGCAAACCAAACAGAATCACAACTAACCCAATCTCTTATACTAATCTGAGCACACTAAAATCAAATAACCAAATCGTATCTATATTTGATTTTAGCAAAATGACTCTACTGTACAGGATCCACAACAAAATCGTTTTTGATAATCAAACTATAACATAATCATTTCGAATGTATTAAAATGAACAGAGCTAATTGAAAGCAAATCCAATCGGTTAAATTAATTCAAGTAAACTCACAAAGCAAAATTGATGT
This sequence comes from Picea engelmannii, assembly GCA_009831015.1. NCBI lineage: Eukaryota > Viridiplantae > Streptophyta > Pinopsida > Pinales > Pinaceae > Picea > Picea engelmannii. The sequence goes on from ML812421.1 coordinate 78,014, forward strand.
CCAAACACATACCTGGGCAACTTGGTCATGATAATTTTGAATTGACAAAGGCCGTTGCTACTTCGACATTCTTGAAGACAATCAAACCGGTGGTTTTTTGTTTCTTGTCGTTGGCTCGAAGCCTGTTTCTCTCTTTTGACATCACTGTAACTTGTTCCTCTAACGATTTTATCTTTGATTGCAACAGGGGAACGTCAGTGTAATAACTCTCTAGCCAAGAATTACATTGGATACATGATGGTTGCTCAGGCTTTGATACCACAGGCGAGGGTTTGTTCAAGTCACCGGGGGTTTCCTTGTGCAACTTAATTCCAGGGTAATTAGGATCGTTTTTGAGGAACAGAGGTAAGTTAGAGACATAGTCATAGGGTTCCTTAGAGCATAGGCAATGGGAATAGGGGTACTCCTCAGCTAGGAAACACTCAATATCAAAGTCTGAGTCCTCGCTCAACACTATTGGATTTTGGTCAACATTTGGCTTGGGTTTGTTCCTAGCACACCTCGATATCCATCGAGCGTTTTTCTTCCCTTTACTATTGATAGTAGTATCATTCTTACCTTTCTTCCTCACAGGCTTCTTAACGGCCTCAATCTTGTCTTTAGTACACGGGTTGGCTATGGCATCAGGTATATCTATGTCAGGGAAATCCGAGGGTTTGACAGGGGGTAAAAGGATGTGAAGTGGCACGGCTGGTCTAACCAATGTTTCTGTAACCACAACCTTGTTGATTTGAGCAGACAAAGGATTGGCAAAACCATTCCTTGATAGGAAGGCTTTCCAATTATCACCACTAAGGTTTAAATGGTGGACGATAATGATATTAATCAAGCCGTGATGGAAAAGGCTGCTATCAGTCTTCTCACGCTTGAATCTCTTAGACATCTTGTAAAGACTATGCAGGAAATAATGTAGCATATTCAAAGGGTAACCTATAAAATTCATCAAAAACCGAAGGTGATACAGAAAAACCAAGCCATACCGACCTTCATAGGTCACAAACTGTTTAACAATTACCAAAAGATCATGCCACCTAGGTTTGAGGGTAGTGATAGGCATACCTCTATCACAGGAAACAATCTTTCTTGATGTGAATAGTAATGGCCATGACACCTCATCTACTTTGGAATTTTTAAACCATCGTTGCCCTGTAGCTGGTAGTCCTGTAGCCGAATTCATGAATTCCTCATTGAGTTCTAGCTGTATGTCATCGACCTTAGCCTTGTACTCATCGAAGGTGAGGGGGAATTGTTGGGCAACCAAAAGGTTGAAACCCTCTAACCTCTGTATAAACACCAGCCAACCACTGTTTTCTAAATCTTTGCGAGCATTATCGAATAACAACAGAGTTTGACTACCATTTGGCTCTATACGCACCACAGGTGCCATGGACGGAGGTACACAGTGAGCAGAGTGAACGAGCAAGGGTTTGGACAGGGAATTCGTGGGATCGAAAGGCACACATGCTTACCCAAAAACTAACAGAGGTGACCCAAGATAGGGGGAAGGCATTAATGCCCGAATGTGCGAGGGTGGTGGAGCTAGCTCAGCCCATGCAAAACATTCATTTCCCAATGTACAACCGACGAAGCATATAACGATTAAAATCACCATTGCATATGTGAAAAACTATGCCATTCAACGATTAATGAAATGTATGGTAATTCGACCCAAAAATTCATATAAGCATAGCGTTTGCATAGTTTTAAAACCAAAAGAATGATTCAAAATTAACACCAAGGGTTCGATCATATCAAAAATGTTGTATGAAATGATTATACCAAGGGTCTAACCACAACGTCAATGTGTTTTCATGAAACCAATGTGTCAAAGAAATCGATGAAATACTATAGAACATCAAAACACCAATGTATCAAAAACTCGATCATAAGAATATCATCACAGTCTTGTAAAAACAAAGTCATATTAACAATCAAAGAATGCCAAATGAGTAAAGATCTTGGTGTCTTGCCAACTGTGTGACTATAATTAAATTGGAAACGCAATGAACACATAGACAAGAGTGACCATAATAATCCAGTGAAAATTTAAATGTGACTTCAAAATCAAAGTTTTCACACTTGCAGTCGTGAAAACGAGAACAAAGTGCGCAAAATAGTAGTGTTGTTTTATTCCAAAGATTGCGATGAAAATCAAGGGTTGCAAAACAGTAGTTTAGGCAGCTTATAAGGATAGGATAAAAATGCGAAATGGCTGCCAACAGGATGTTAGAAAAACAGGATCGCAGAGAAATAAAATAAAACAAATGCGGAAATAATACAAAGAAGATACAAAATACAATAGAGACACAACTATACGTAGTTCACCCAGTGTGGGCTACACCCACTAGAGAAATTGCTAGGTCCTTGCTTTATTATTATCCAGCAAATGAAGGGATACAACCTACAACACACTTGATGTAACTTCCTCTTCTTTCTCTCACAATATCCTCACTCAGAATACAATATTCGCAATGATATATAGCCGCAATACATTTCCCTCATAAAATAAGGTTTGCTTATAGGGAAAAAAACCCTAACATAACTTCTATCATTAGATCCACGAACTTATAATGAATGGTCCATATTTACAATGAAATTACAATATACATTTACAAGGCAATTTTTCCTTTGGGGGCCCGCTTGCCCTCGGACCTCGTAGAGGGGGTAACCCCCCTCTGCACTCCCCTGCGTGGAGGAGTGTACATTATTTCTGGGTGTAAAGTCTTCATGGGGTATAAACACGGCTGAAAACAAAGACCACTAAATCAGGAAGATAATCAGGCTCCACAACCAACAATCTTCTACTTGGAGACTGATCTCAATAACTCCACTGCTGTTGTATATGTTGGACTATGATCCTTATTATATGTTGGACTATGATCCTTATTGGACCTGGAAAATTTCTCATATTCATGTTCATTCTTGAAGACTAACTGAAACTAAGAAGGAACTCAGTTTCTCCCTGGTTACTCCCTTTGTTAACATGTCTGCAGGATTCTGGCTAGTGTGTATCTTTTCCAATTTCAAGTGTCCATCTTCCAAGACGAATTGTATGAAATGGTACTTGAGCTGTATATGCTTAGTATTCGAATGGAAGGTTGAGTTCTTTGCAAGATGAATGGGACTCTCATTGTCACAGTACAACCTGCTATTCTCCTACTTCTTTCCCAATTCCTCCATAAACCTCTGTAACCAAACCATCTCTTTACTAGCCTTTGTAGCAACAACATACTCTGCCTCTATTGTTGAAAGAACAACAACCTTTTACAGTTTCGAAATCCAACTTAGTTGTGTGCCAGCTATAGAAAAAACATACCCTGTGGTGCTCCTCCTAATATATTTATCACCTGCCATATTTGAATCAACATATCCCTGTACGATCCAGGTGGATATTGGTGGCCACGCACCTATTCCACTGGCTCGAAAAACAGTTTTTCATCTTGGAAGTTTTTCGGGTTCCAAACTTCCGGGGCCGTTTTGAGGCCCTAAATGACGTTTTTTGGGGATTTAAGGCGCAGATGACTGCCAAGGGCACTAACCTGGGCCAATCCAAAATTTCTCTTCTCATTTATACCTTTCCAATGGGCTATCATGCGCCTAAAACAAAGATCCTATGCCAAAGTTACGACCCCGAGAAGTTGATGTACTAACTTATCCAAATGGGGCCCACATGACTTTTAGCGCTTCATCTCCTAAGGTTATGTTTTTGGATGTCTAGGGTTTTTGAAATTCCCATTTATTTGTAAATGGGCTTCAGAGTTTCATTGTAACCATATTCTTGGGAATGAGCACATTCGTCACATCTCTTCTCATAGATAAGCAACCACCATTCTAGCAAGCTTGCTTTCTGCTGCATTTTACAGTTTCAGTTTATTTCCTTATTGAATAGAAAACCAATTTTACTGTATCTCTATTATTTTGTGTTAAGCATCTTTGAATAATCTGTATTCATTTATTTCTACTCATAAAATCCGGATTAGTGGTATCAGAGCGGTCTGATCCTTGTCGTCTTAATGCATGTCCCCAACTAGGTCAGGGTAAAAAGAATTCGGTCTCGAGCTTGTTTCTCTTGAGGAAAAAATCTCTCACACGCCCAAGTGACCTCTCATGGAAGGAGAAAATAAAGATGACGGGACATGAGATCCTTTCAAAATTTTTCTTGAGGAAGCTCTCACACAATAGAGGAACGAGATGATGGATAGTTTTGTGCAAATCCTTCGACGACTACCAACAGGCGACGCATCTTCCTCGAGTGGAGGCGCCGCCCCCTTCAAGGTACAAATAAACTTTTACATTCCTATATTTGAAGGTCACATAGATGCAGATGTTGTATACAAGTGGTTGAATCTACTAGAAGGGTATTTTTCTATCCATAACTTTTCGAATAGAGAAAAGATTACTTTTACGCTCCTCAAAGCCGTTCCCCATGTCAAATATTGGTGGGAAAATTTCTGTGAGCAAAAGGAAACAAAGGAACCCTCATTATTTACAGTCACGACCACCTGGGAATCCTTCAGGGATGGTATTGAGGAACAATAATACCCTATCAGAAGTTATGATGAATTTTATACCAAATGGACCACACTGCACCAAGAAAGAGACCAACCAGTGCCAGAGTTCACAAGTATCTTCCATACCTTGCGCACCAAGGTGGGTATCAAAGATTTAGAGTGACATCTGGTGCTCAAGTATCATGGTCCTCTACATAGATACATCCATATTGAAATGGAATTTCTGGACATCACTTCCTTGGGCATAACCTGCCAATATGTTGTTAAAATCGAGCAGAAGCTCAAACAAAAGAAGCGACAATTTGGGCCCAGGAACCCCTCACAACAAAAGCCAGAAAAGGGAAGCCCCAACCCACAAAACAAAGGACAGAGTAAAGATGGACAGTATCAGGACAACTAGTCCAAGACATAAGAAAAGAAGGACACCGGAAAGACAAAGAAAGATACCTGGAAGTGGTGCGACTTCCATAAGAGCCCTTGGCATAACACTGCTAACTACCGCTCAAAGCAGTTGTTGGTGGCTGAAGTGAAAGCCTCTGAATCAAATGCGGGTTCTGACTCTGAGCCAGAACTAGAAAGGGGAAGATGGATCATTGATGCGGAACCTAGTGCTACCGTTGCTACCACCAATATCTAGCCTGGTGAACCAGACGAGCCAGAAGAAGGAGAGTGTCTCTTCCATTAACAGATGTGGGTAAAAGGCACCCTGCTGCACTTCATCGTTGATAGCAGTAGCCAAAAGAACCTCATCTCAACAGAGGTCATCAAGTGACTGGCCATGCTGACAATGCCACACCCACAACCCTACACCATTGGATGGCTCCACCAAGGAAGCAATCTCTGTGTCAGCCAACATTGTCGACTGTGGTATGACATCAAGCCCTTCAAAGACGAGGAATTGTGTGATGTTGCTCCTCTCAAATTTTGTAATGTTCTTTTGGGACAACTTTATTTATGGAAACATCATGTTGTATATGAGTCTAGGCCTCGTAGTGTTATTATTACTTTGAACATGAAATTGTACAGGATACCCGAGGCAGTCCCTCCTAGTGATATTTCCTTGATCTTTTCCAAGCAATGCAGGAAGGTCATCTCTCAGACTGGGAAATTTGTCTTCTTCATGATTCACTCTCAGAGTGAGAGAAAGATCACAACCACATCCAAGGCCTCCACAATCGATCTCTCCACACAACAAAAGCAAGTGGATAACATCGTGGAATAATACTCATATATCTTCTCCTTTCCTACCGAGGTACCTCTGCACTACCAGGTCAAGCATCCCATCGATATGACCCCAGACGCACTGCTACCCAATGGGCCAGTCTACCGCTGCTCTCTGTTAGAAAACGAGGAGATCAAGAGGCAGATCCAAGAACTGATCCAGAAGGGGCACATCCATCCCAACTCATCGCCTTGTGGGAGCCCAATCATGCTGGTGCAGAAGAAAGACGAGACCTGGAAACTCTGCATTGATTACAGACCTTTGAATAAAATCACAGTCCGAAACCAGTACCCGATTCCCCGAATCGATGACCTCCATGATCAACTCACGTGGGCCAAATACTTCAGTAAGATTGATCTGAAGTTTGGCTACCACCAGGTCCCAATAGAACAAATAGATATATGGAAGACTGCCTTCAAGTCAAAAGAAGGTCTTTTTGAATGGATGGTCATGCCCTTTGGTTTGAAAAATGCTCCAACAAATTTTATGAGGATGATGGACGATATCCTACGACATTTCACCAATAATTGTAGTGTTGTATCTAGATGACATCCTCATCTACAAAAATACTTGGGTGGAACACTTGCAACATATTCAGCAGGTTCTACACACCCTGCGACAACACAAACTATATGCAAACTTGAAAAAATGCTTCTTCGGTATGGACAGGGTCCATTACTTAGGCTACATTGTTGATCAACATTGTGTGCATGTGGATCCAACCAAGATTCAGGTCATCAATGACTGGCCAGCCCCAACCACACTCACTTAACTTCAGATCTTCTTGGGCCTCACCAATTTCTATCACAGGTTTGTGCTGGGATTCTCTCATTTCGCATGGTCCCTCAGCGAAGTAACCAGGGGTGGAGGTAAGGAAAAATTTGTGTGGGGCCTATCCCAACAACAAGCCTTCGATTAATTGAAGAATCATTTGTGCTCATCCCCGATACTTTCATTACCGGACCTGAAACATCCCTTTGAGATCGAGACAGATGCTTTAGACTATGGTCTGGGCGTCGTTCTCACTCAACACGACCATCTCGTGGAATATCATAGTGAGATACTATTAGATGTTGTCTGTAAGTACCCTACTTACGACAAATAAATGTACTCCATTGTGAAATCCTGTCGCTAGTGGAGACATTACATTCTTGGGAAGGAGACAATCATCCACATTGATCACAAGCCACTACATTTCATGCAGACCCAAGGTAAATTGCAGAATGACCACCATCAAAAGTGGTCAACATACTTACAACGGTTCCACCTCAACATCAAGTATAAAATAGGAAGTACCAACTGAGTTGTTGACTACCTCATCTGATCTCCAGTCGCGACACTCACCACGGTGCTAGACTCTTGCGGCCACGAGACCTCTGGATGGCCCCAACTCTACGAGAAAAACCATGACTTCTCCACCACCTACCAAATGTTGGGCGCCAACTCAGTGGTCGCTAATTTCCATCTTCAGGACGGGATGTTGTGTCGTCTGGGCCATCTCCACGTTCCATCAAGAGAGCACGTGAAGCTGATTTGGGAAGCTCACTACAGTCAGGTGGCATGACACTTTAGCATTGAAAATACAGTGTCATTGTTGTAGAAACATTTCCACTGGCCGAAACTTTGACATGATGTCGGCAAGTATATCAAGTCATGCACCACTTGCGCTATTTCCAAACTGACCATTAAGAAACATGGCCTGTACACTCCTCTTCCTACTCCTAACATGCCATGGGAATCCATCTCAGTGGACTACATGTCGGGCCTCCCGTCCACCAAGAGGGGCAATGACTGTGTTTTTGTGGTTGTTGATCGCTTTTCCAAGATGGTGATTCTAGCCGCCTGCAAGAAGAACATCACAGTAGAAGCCACTGCCAAGCTCTTCTTTGAACGAGTATGGGTACATTTTGAGATCCCATAAACCATTATCTCAAACTATGATAGTCGTTTCCTCAACTCATTCTGGTCGAGCCTCTGGTCACTACTGGATACCAAGCTCACCAAATCCACTGCCTTCCACCCCGAGACAGATGGTTAAACTGAGGTCGTCAATCGGATGGTCGTACATATCCTGCGCATGTACAATTCAAAACAACCTCGCACATGAGATGAGAGTATTCCCTATGTCCAACATAGCTACAGTCGAGCCTTGCATAGCTCAACTGGCCACAACCCCTTTCAGGTGGGGTTGGGATTCCAACCATTGGGCCCCATCGATGTTGCACTACCCCTGGCGACCACCTCGGTTGAATCATCCCCTGTTCCACTAGAAGATGAAAAGGCCACCCGGTTCATTGAGTGGATCCAACACATCCACCAATAGGTTCAGGATATTCTCTAGAAGTCTAATGCCAAGTACAAACAACGCCATGATAAACATGGGGTGCCATATAAGTTTCAGGTGGGTGACAAAGTTTGGTTGCATTTGCAGAAAGAACTCCTTAAAGGGCCCCATCGGAAGCTTCGCCCACTCCGTTATGAGCTGTACACCATCACCAAGGCTGTGGGTGACAATGATTTTGAGCTCAACATTCCCCCCTTCCTTGGTCTGCCTCGAGTCTTCAACATGGCTCTCCTTCGACCATATTTCCCACCATTATTGGACACCTCAGAGATAACAGGGCAGTTGACACCAACAAATCTCAACCTTGACCACGTGCAACAAGAATCCAGTGATTAGATTGTGGACACACACATCAAGGGCACTCGACAACAAAGGATCCAAATTTATCGAGTCGTCAAAGTAGGGAAACTCCTGCACCAAGGCAAGTGGCTCACTCGGGGCCAAATTCAACAAAAAATTCCTCATCTGATGGGGGAACTCAACGCAATGAAGACCATTGCTTCCTAAGGAGGGAGGATTGATCCAAGTGGATATTGGTGGCCACCCACCTATTCCACTGGCTCGAAAAACAGTTTTTCACCTTGGCAGTTTTTCGGCAGTTTTTCAGGTTCCAAACTTCCAGGGCCGTTTTGAGGCCCTAAACGACATTTTTTGGGGATTTGGGGCCCAGATGATTGCAAAAGGCACTGACCCGGGCCAATCAAATTTTTTTCTTTCCAGTTAGACCTTTCCAACTGGCCATCGTGCGCCTAAAATGGAGATCGTATGCTAAAGTTACGACCCTGAGAAGTTGATGTACTAACTTACCCAAACAAGGCCCACATGACTTTTGGCGCTTCATCTCCTAGGGTTAGGTTTTTGGATGTCTAGGGTTTTTGACATTCCTGTTTATTTGTAAAAGGCCTTTAGAGTCTCATTGTAACCATATTCTTGTGAATGAGCACAACCGTCACATCTCTTCTCAGAGATAAACCGCCACCATTCCAACAAACTTGTTTTCCGCTGCATTTTACAGTTTCATTTTATTTCCTTATTGAATAGAAAACCAGTTTTACTGTATCTCTATTATTTTGTGTTAAGCATCTTTGAATAATCTGTACTCATTTCGTTCTACTCATAAAATCCGGATCACTGTAGAACAATGTCTGAACCTCCAAAACATAATGCATGACTAGCAGTACTAACTGAAATGGCTGGCCAAAGGTGTACTAACTGGTTTTTCATTCTGCATTCTAAACCTCTCCAACACCTTCTCTATGTACTCACTCCGAGACAATGTCAATTTGTGATTTTTCCTGTCTCTTGTTATTCTCATACCAAGGATTTTCTTTGCAGCACCCAAATCCTTCATTGCAAATGAATTAGCTAATTTCTTCTTGAGCACATTTATATCCTACATATTAGACCCTGCAACAAGCATGGCATCTACATACAATAGCAAGATAATATAACTTCCATTTTCCTAGCCTTTTAAAATAAACATAGTGATCAGAATGGCATCTACTACAACCTTGTTCTGTCATAAAACTGTCAAACTTGAAATACCACTGCCTTGGAGCTTGCTTAAGGCCATACAAGCTCTTCTTCAACCCGCATACCAAACTCTCCTTCCCTTTGACCTCATACCTCTATGGTTGCTGCATATAGATCTCTTCCTCCAAATCCCCATGGAGAAAAGTTTTTTTTACATCTAAATGTTCAAGATGAAAATCTTCTATTGCCACAAGACTTAAAATAGTCCTAATTGAAGTCATTTTAACAACAAGAGAAAATATTTCATCAAAATCTATACCTTTCTTTTGTGCAAACCCCTTTACAACAAGTCTAGCCTTGCACCGCTTTTTGCCTCCATCTTCTTCCTTCAACTTGTAAACCCATTTATTATGTAATGCTCTTTTTTTTGCAGGAAACGAAACCAATTCCCAAGTCTGGTTATTTACCAGGGAATCCATTTCTTCTTTCATTCCTTGCTCCCATTTCTTTTTAGTGTGTACCTCCATTACCTCTTCATAACATTCTGGTTCACCAGAATCAATCAACAATAAATAATACAATAAAGGAGAGTATCGTTAAGGGGGTCTACTTAACCTGGTAGATATTCTAACAACACTTTCAAGAGTTTGAGGTATCTACTACTCCTGTTGTTGTACATTTTGATTTTCTGGTACCTTTGGAGTTTCTTTTTCAGTAATCTCAACAAGAACTGTGTATTCTATTTTTTTTTTCTTGTTTCTTTCCCTGCAACTGATATTTGTACACAACCTTGTCATTGAATATGACATCTCTATTTGTATTATTTTTTTATTTTCATAATCCCATAAGAGATAACCAAAATCATTAACACCATATATAATAAAGGTACACTTCTTGGATTTTTCCTCAAGCTTTGTTCTATTTTCTTTATCAATATGGACAAATGATTCACAACCAAAAGTATTCAAAAAAGAATAGTTTACCTTTTTACCTGTCCATGCCTCCTCTGGAATTCTACCATCCAAAGAGCTTGAAGGTCCTCTGTTTATTAAGTAAACAACAATATCTATAGAATCTGCCCAGAACTGTAAGGGAAAACCATCATGCAATCTCATACTCCTTGCACGCTCCATGATTGTCCCGTTCATCCTTTTCTTGTGGTATTCTTGGAACCGTCTTCTCTCTACGAATCCCATGGTATGAACAATAATCATCAAACTCCTCACTGCAATATTCACCTCCATTGTTTGATCTGAGACACTTCAACCTTTTTCCTTTCTCGTTCTCAACCAAATCTTTCCATTTCTTAAAAGTATCAAAAACATTAGATTTTTGTCAAATGCAATAAACCCAAGTTTTTCTATTTGCATCATAAATAAAAGTAACATAATAATGAGAGCCACCAAGAAATGATACCTGAGCTAGTTCCCATACATATGTATGTACAAGCTCTAACCTTTCACTCTTATTTTCTTTTATGACTCTGAGAAATCTGACTCTCTTATGTTTTCCATAAACACAATGCTCACAAAAATCCAAATCAATTTGTTTAAGATCTGGCAACAAATTTCTTTTGTGAAGTATCTGCATCCCCTTCTCACTCATGTGTCCAAACCTATGATGCCATAGTGTTGTATCCACTCCTGTAGAAGCTAAAGTTATAGAAGAATCAATATTACCAGTACATAAATACAATGTACCTATCTTCTCTCCTTTTTCTATCACCAATGATCCTTTGGTGACCTTCCACACCTTATCTGTAAATATGGATATACAACCTTCACTTTCCAACTACCCTATTGAAATAAGATTTTTCCTTAGATCTGGAACATGTCTTACCTCTTTAAAAAACCATTGGTTTCCATTCCTTTGCTTTATTTTTACCTTTCCCATTCCAACAATTTTGCATGGTTTATCATCACCCAAATGAACCTGTCTAAAATCACCTTGAACATAATCTAGAAAATGTGTCCTATGGGGTGTGGCATGAAATGAAGCCCCTGAATCTACTACCCAAGACTCAGAAATATTATCTACAGAAAGAATCAAAGCATCTTGTAACACATCACCAGTTACATTTGCTTCTTGATGTTTCTTTAGAGCTCTGCAGTCTTTCTTCAGATGTCCTTTCTTCCCACAATTCTAACACTCTATATTTCCAAGTCTAGATTTTGATCTACCCTTCCTAGAATTCCCATGGTTTCTTGAGCCCTTTCCTCTATCATTTTTCCTTCCCCTGTTCTCCATGTTCAACGCATTACCTGATGTCTCACCTGTGCTTTTTCATTGTATTTCCTCACTAAGGATAACACCAACAACATCATCAAATTTTAAAGTGTTTGAACCAGGGACATAATTACTTACATCCATGACCAAGTTGTTCCAGATTTCTGGCAATGAGCACAAGATTAGAAGAGCCTTGATCTCATAATCAAATTCCACTTTTACAGAACTTAGTTATTAGGAACCGTATTAAATTCATTTAAATGATCTGCAATAGACCCACCTCCTGACATATTCATATTAAATAATGTCTTCATTAGAAATACCTTATTGGATGTCGAGGGTTTTTCATACGGTTTAGCCAATGCATCCATCATCTCCTTCTTTGTCTTTTCTTTCAAAATATTGAAATCCACTGACGCTTCTAGGCTAAACTGTATTGTTCCTAGAGCCTTTTTGTCAAGAATCCCCCATTCTTCATCCTTCATAGCTATCAGATTCTTTTCTATTCCACCCAATGGTAGGAATAGATCCTTCTGATATAAATAATCTTCCATCTGCATCTTCCATAACTAGTAGTTTTGGCCGTTAAATTTCTCGACCCTAAACTTTCCATCTTCTGCCATTGCTCCCACTCGAACCAGGAACCCTCTTTTCCGACAAGTTTCCTTTCGCTCTGATACCAGTTGTTATAAAAATAGGATCGCATAGCAATAAAATAAAATAAATGCAGAAATAAAACACAAAAGATACAAAATACAATAGAGACAAAGATATACGTGGTTCACCCAGTGTGGGCTACATCCACGAAATAAATTGCCAGGTCCTTGCTTTATTATTATCCAACAAATGAAGGGATACAACTTACAACACACCCTCTGTAACTTCCCCTTCTTTCTCTCACAATATTCTCACTTAGAATACAATATTCACAATGATACACGGTCACAATACATTTCCCTCATAAAAGAGGGTTACCTTCTAGGGAAAAAAACCCTAACATAAATTCTACCATCATATTTGCAACCTTATAATGAACGGTCCAGATTTACAATGAAATTACAATATACATTTACAAGGCAATTTTTCCTTCGGGGGCTTTGCCCCTGGACCCTGCAAAGGGAGTAACCCCCCTTTGCACTTCCCCACGTGAAGGAGTGTACATTCTTTCGGGGTGTAAAGTCTTCATGGGGTATAAACACGGCTAAAAAAAAATACCTCTGAATCAGGAAGATAATCAGGCTCCAAAACCAACATAGGATTTGTTTGTGGAATATGGCCTCCACCAAATGAGAGAGGAGCATACAGAGGATCCATGCCCCCAGGTCTAAAACTAGTATTCACATTAGCCACTGGAATGGAGGGTGAGAGTTGTGACGTTATGTTGGGCATACCAAAATAAAATGGATTAGAGACCGAAGGTATTGACTGAGAATTGTAACCTGATGTACCAAAAATAGATCTAAAAGGGTCCATTCATATGGGTTGAGTAGAACCCACAGGTTGGGTAGTTGTAGAGGCGAGGATCTCTGGAACCCAAACCATCAAGGCTGAATGAGTCGAAGGGATCCCACTAATCACAGAAGATATAGGAGTCGAGGGACTCCCTATGACATTCGAGTTTGACTCAGTACTCATAACTGGATGATCTCAAGTCCAGGAGGTGGAGATATATGTACTACATTTATTAACTTTATGCCTTTTAGAAGGAAACTTCGGTAAAGACTCAAGATGCGGTGGTAACTTCAACAAACGACAAGACTTGTGAGGAATATGGTCTTTCTCCACGATGGATCAATACTCAAGATACACAACCAAATCCCAGGGACAACTAATAATAAGAGAGCACATCAAAATAAAGAAAAAAATGCCAATGCACACAAATAGGATATAGTGGTTGAAAAGGGGCCTCCCTCACTAGAGTAGGTATGTCTCGCCCAAGAGGGGCCCGAGACTCCATTCAAAAGATTAGAGGTATCAGAATCAGTTATAAGGGCCCTCATGGGCTTAACAACGTAGTCAATCAAATCACCCTAGAGAGGTAATCCTTCATAAAGGTTGTGTGTTGTCCGAGCCTTATCTGACTTAGGGTACATGCAGAATAACCCCTGCAAGTAACCTATGTGGCTACTTATGTCAAGCAACTAGAGTCATCACAATATAACCAATGTGCATGCTAACAATCATAAGTTTGATCCACCATATGGGTAGGGTAACAAAGCCCAAAATATTGAAAGAACTTCCTCTCACAGAGGTAAAGGTACTAGAAAGACCCCAAAATACGAATAGAACCCCAGAAATATCGCTGACGCTAAGAAGGTATTAGAGGGATATCTCTGCAACCAAATTCACGTGACCTCATGCTTAACTTCGGTGTGAGCGGAGCCTCTTGAAGTCACCAATTACACAATGGGTTTCACCACTCCCTGGTTAGACACATATGTTTAATTTAATAGCCTTAGAGAGATTTACTCACAAAATCCTATTACAAGGACCTATGTCCTATACTTGTTTGTGTACCCTGAAAAATAAAATCGTTTCTAATCAATTTTAATTAATCAACGTTAATTTTAATGGCTTCTGCTTACTCAAGAGGTGTGGTCGTGAAAATGATGGTATTACGACTCAACATATAAAAAGAAGAAAAAATAAAAACACTTCTAAGCACTATTCTTGAATTTCAAAGAGATGGTATGCTTCTAAATGAAAATTTTCCAATGCAATCTCTACAATTTCAATGAAATGCAATCTCTCCACATGTGTCAAAATCAATGCAAATTAATCAAAAGAGAAAATTCCATAATTGAAAATGAGCAAGTTTTTTTGTATTTTCGATATAAAGAAAAGAAAATGCAAGGACTGAATATAAACTTCACAAGCAGACCCCACTGCAAGAAAAAAGAGACAATCCAAGTAGGATACCAAGAAGCAAAAAATCAGACCAATGTGCAAGGATAACCAACGAAATATATGATAAGAAAGAATATCTCCCAAAAATTCAACAACAAGAAGGCTTCTTATCACTCTGTAGGAACTTAACAGTCAAGAAAGAGACCCAAGAAGACTCAACAACCAACCAAACTCACCCAACAAACACCAAAATCATCTAGCAATACTAAAGAGCTAATGTACACAATTGTTCAAGAAAAAATCGCATATGTACACACCCTACATGAGGATAGCTCGCGTATGTACGTATCTATCAAGGGAAAAACCGCGTATACCTAGTAAAACATTTCTAGGGAAAGGGTTAAGCTAAGAAACTTAGATGCAAAGTAAAAATATCTCGTCAAGAAGTAGGCGACAAGGAAACTTGGGCTAACATAAAGAAAATCAAGGAGAAAAACACTCCAAAGCCCCAAAAAGAAGATCATTCCCTAGTATGGTCGCCAATTATGTTACAAGGAAAATATCTCTATGGCATGGGGTAAACCACTACAAATAGAATGACACGTAGAAATCAACTCTAATCCAAAGTATGCTATATAAACGAAATGATAACAAGACAAGGCCAAGAGTCTACCTCGTCCGGATGTTTGATGAAGACCATCGTTGAGCATGCAACTCAAATATTTATACCTGCAACTTGTCCTCAAAAACCAATATAAGCAAGCATATGGTGATAATATATAATGTTAGCGTATAGATTAGCATAATCCATTAATATACATGACAAATACGCCCATGGAATAATAATTCAAATATTTTCAAGATATCAATTGGACGAGAAAATAGTATTTCTAGTTAAAATAATCAGCTAGATCAGTATGCACAATTTTTAGCAGTCTTGTTGTGGAGTATTCCTTTGATTTGAATTTGGTCTTTGTTTGCTTTCCTTGTTGAGAATGTTTGCATAATGTATTTGTTGGCTTCACGAACTGCAAAATTTCTCTTACTACTTCCTTTATGCTAACCTTGACAATATTATCAAAGTTTATGTCACCCATTTGTTTGTTCCATAACCAAACTTCATCTTCCTTTCCTAAACAACACTTTTCCTTTCCAATTTCACTTAGTATGTATATGTTGCTTGGATTTCTCACAGCTGTCACCACTACTCTTCCCGAATCTTCTTTTCTTATCTCGCATTTATGTGAATCAAACACACATTTATGACCTTGATCACACATTTGACTAACACTCAGAAGATTGTGTTTCCTATTTTCCATTAGTAGACTAGTAGAACATTTTCTGCCTTGGCATCCTTGCTTCCAATCTTGATTGTGCCTCTTCCTATGCTTTTGGATGAGTTGTCATTTCCAAAAGAGACTGACCCATATCTTTCCTTTCTCAAAGTTAGAAACTTGTCCTTATCACCTATCATGTGCTTCGAACAACCATTGTCAACATACCAACCACGTTTCTTGTGTTGAGTTGGTAGAGCGAGTGTGCATTCTTCATTGTTGTACTGCTTCCTTATCCATATTCTTTGTGATTCTTAACAATGATTGTTGTTATTATATTGTGATTCTCTTAGAGGAGCTTTCATTCTACAATCTTTGGCCATGTGTCCAAAGTTGTTGCACTTGTAGCATTCAATTTCAGTACTCAAATATTCAAACATGTTGTAGTTTATGCTCTGCATTTCATTAGGCCTTCTTGAATAAGAATTTTTTGTATAGCCTTCATAGTTTTTTTTGTTTATGTTGTTGGCTCTACAATTCATAGCCTTGTGCCAAAAATTATTACATGAATAAAATAATCCAATAAAAATTGTTTGATACCTGGGAGATGGATATGTTCTGAAAGGTGTCGCTTTTCTGAATCCTTCTTCTTCTTGAGATCTTTTTACTTCTGACTATTGCTGATTTTGAACTTTGAATCTTCTTGGAGGTGGAGTATATCTGTGATCTTCCTTTTGATGTTTGGAGTGTAGTAGAGAATGGTTACATAGATCCAAAAACTCCACTAGTTGATATAGATGGAAAGTGTAACATCCAGTTCCACTGATCACAATTTATACACTAACTGGTTCTTTGACACTTGCAAGCAAGTGATCTGGTTAAAGCATGGTACATTATGATTAAGTTTTGTTTTATGTGTTATATTGTGTTGAGTATTGAGATTTATATGTTAAGTTATTTGATATATAATATTGACATGTATTATATGAGGTTTCCTGAGTGTGCAGGAAACATGTCATGATGAATATGCAGACGACATCGACAGACTTCCCTGGACTCTGAATTGAGTCAGGGAGTGGACTTTTATTTTGGTTTGAGTACTTTATTTATACACATATATTATTAATGATGATTTAGTATGTATTTCATGTATATGGATTATTGATATTAGTTTTGTTAGTGGATGCAGGCATGGTGACACTTGCTAATGCGACTCACATATGGAGTAAAGGGGTCATACACACATGCTAGACCGATTAGGGAGAGGTGTGACAACGTCCCTGTCAACCTACTTGAACTCTCACCATGACTTGAACTGAAGGTTAACGATTACCTTCTTTCGAGGGGTTCACGATGTCGTGAGGGAAGACTGAGACAATCGCTCATGAGGATTAATGAGGGGTGTTCAATAAGGCAAATACCTTATTCCTTAGCAAGCCCTTAGTCTCACACAAGGTCGATAAGTGGAGTACTGACTCCAAGTGTTGGACAACTTCCAAACTAGTCAATGGCGAGTGGCACCCTTGGAGCACATAGGTTTGTCTTGAAGGGAATGTCACATATATAAAATTTGAGTCAATAAAAATCTAGAAGACCTTAGAAAATTTAATGAATTCTTAGACTTTGATAGAAAAGAGTACACAAATTATCATTTAATTATAAACTAAAAAACCTAACAAAGAGTCTAAGTCTAGATGTTTTGATTTAAATAAAACATATAAATTGGGTTAATGGAATTTGGCTAAATAAACCTAGTAAAGGAAGAATAGGAATAAAAATTAAGATAGGTGCACATGTGTGCATGATATTAATAAAAATAA
>ML812421.1:95780-110452 GCA_009831015.1 Picea engelmannii
CTAAGCACTATTCTTGAATTTCAAAGAGATGGTATGCTTCTAAATGAAAATTTTCCAATGCAATCTCTACAATTTCAATGAAATGCAATCTCTCCACATGTGTCAAAATCAATGCAAATTAATCAAAAGAGAAAATTCCATAATTGAAAATGAGCAAGTTTTTTTGTATTTTCGATATAAAGAAAAGAAAATGCAAGGACTGAATATAAACTTCACAAGCAGACCCCACTGCAAGAAAAAAGAGACAATCCAAGTAGGATACCAAGAAGCAAAAAATCAGACCAATGTGCAAGGATAACCAACGAAATATATGATAAGAAAGAATATCTCCCAAAAATTCAACAACAAGAAGGCTTCTTATCACTCTGTAGGAACTTAACAGTCAAGAAAGAGACCCAAGAAGACTCAACAACCAACCAAACTCACCCAACAAACACCAAAATCATCTAGCAATACTAAAGAGCTAATGTACACAATTGTTCAAGAAAAAATCGCATATGTACACACCCTACATGAGGATAGCTCGCGTATGTACGTATCTATCAAGGGAAAAACCGCGTATACCTAGTAAAACATTTCTAGGGAAAGGGTTAAGCTAAGAAACTTAGATGCAAAGTAAAAATATCTCGTCAAGAAGTAGGCGACAAGGAAACTTGGGCTAACATAAAGAAAATCAAGGAGAAAAACACTCCAAAGCCCCAAAAAGAAGATCATTCCCTAGTATGGTCGCCAATTATGTTACAAGGAAAATATCTCTATGGCATGGGGTAAACCACTACAAATAGAATGACACGTAGAAATCAACTCTAATCCAAAGTATGCTATATAAACGAAATGATAACAAGACAAGGCCAAGAGTCTACCTCGTCCGGATGTTTGATGAAGACCATCGTTGAGCATGCAACTCAAATATTTATACCTGCAACTTGTCCTCAAAAACCAATATAAGCAAGCATATGGTGATAATATATAATGTTAGCGTATAGATTAGCATAATCCATTAATATACATGACAAATACGCCCATGGAATAATAATTCAAATATTTTCAAGATATCAATTGGACGAGAAAATAGTATTTCTAGTTAAAATAATCAGCTAGATCAGTATGCACAATTTTTAGCAGTCTTGTTGTGGAGTATTCCTTTGATTTGAATTTGGTCTTTGTTTGCTTTCCTTGTTGAGAATGTTTGCATAATGTATTTGTTGGCTTCACGAACTGCAAAATTTCTCTTACTACTTCCTTTATGCTAACCTTGACAATATTATCAAAGTTTATGTCACCCATTTGTTTGTTCCATAACCAAACTTCATCTTCCTTTCCTAAACAACACTTTTCCTTTCCAATTTCACTTAGTATGTATATGTTGCTTGGATTTCTCACAGCTGTCACCACTACTCTTCCCGAATCTTCTTTTCTTATCTCGCATTTATGTGAATCAAACACACATTTATGACCTTGATCACACATTTGACTAACACTCAGAAGATTGTGTTTCCTATTTTCCATTAGTAGACTAGTAGAACATTTTCTGCCTTGGCATCCTTGCTTCCAATCTTGATTGTGCCTCTTCCTATGCTTTTGGATGAGTTGTCATTTCCAAAAGAGACTGACCCATATCTTTCCTTTCTCAAAGTTAGAAACTTGTCCTTATCACCTATCATGTGCTTCGAACAACCATTGTCAACATACCAACCACGTTTCTTGTGTTGAGTTGGTAGAGCGAGTGTGCATTCTTCATTGTTGTACTGCTTCCTTATCCATATTCTTTGTGATTCTTAACAATGATTGTTGTTATTATATTGTGATTCTCTTAGAGGAGCTTTCATTCTACAATCTTTGGCCATGTGTCCAAAGTTGTTGCACTTGTAGCATTCAATTTCAGTACTCAAATATTCAAACATGTTGTAGTTTATGCTCTGCATTTCATTAGGCCTTCTTGAATAAGAATTTTTTGTATAGCCTTCATAGTTTTTTTTGTTTATGTTGTTGGCTCTACAATTCATAGCCTTGTGCCAAAAATTATTACATGAATAAAATAATCCAATAAAAATTGTTTGATACCTGGGAGATGGATATGTTCTGAAAGGTGTCGCTTTTCTGAATCCTTCTTCTTCTTGAGATCTTTTTACTTCTGACTATTGCTGATTTTGAACTTTGAATCTTCTTGGAGGTGGAGTATATCTGTGATCTTCCTTTTGATGTTTGGAGTGTAGTAGAGAATGGTTACATAGATCCAAAAACTCCACTAGTTGATATAGATGGAAAGTGTAACATCCAGTTCCACTGATCACAATTTATACACTAACTGGTTCTTTGACACTTGCAAGCAAGTGATCTGGTTAAAGCATGGTACATTATGATTAAGTTTTGTTTTATGTGTTATATTGTGTTGAGTATTGAGATTTATATGTTAAGTTATTTGATATATAATATTGACATGTATTATATGAGGTTTCCTGAGTGTGCAGGAAACATGTCATGATGAATATGCAGACGACATCGACAGACTTCCCTGGACTCTGAATTGAGTCAGGGAGTGGACTTTTATTTTGGTTTGAGTACTTTATTTATACACATATATTATTAATGATGATTTAGTATGTATTTCATGTATATGGATTATTGATATTAGTTTTGTTAGTGGATGCAGGCATGGTGACACTTGCTAATGCGACTCACATATGGAGTAAAGGGGTCATACACACATGCTAGACCGATTAGGGAGAGGTGTGACAACGTCCCTGTCAACCTACTTGAACTCTCACCATGACTTGAACTGAAGGTTAACGATTACCTTCTTTCGAGGGGTTCACGATGTCGTGAGGGAAGACTGAGACAATCGCTCATGAGGATTAATGAGGGGTGTTCAATAAGGCAAATACCTTATTCCTTAGCAAGCCCTTAGTCTCACACAAGGTCGATAAGTGGAGTACTGACTCCAAGTGTTGGACAACTTCCAAACTAGTCAATGGCGAGTGGCACCCTTGGAGCACATAGGTTTGTCTTGAAGGGAATGTCACATATATAAAATTTGAGTCAATAAAAATCTAGAAGACCTTAGAAAATTTAATGAATTCTTAGACTTTGATAGAAAAGAGTACACAAATTATCATTTAATTATAAACTAAAAAACCTAACAAAGAGTCTAAGTCTAGATGTTTTGATTTAAATAAAACATATAAATTGGGTTAATGGAATTTGGCTAAATAAACCTAGTAAAGGAAGAATAGGAATAAAAATTAAGATAGGTGCACATGTGTGCATGATATTAATAAAAATAAATTTTTAATTAAAAATAAATCATTTCGTGAGAGAATGGGTTGTTAACTTGGAGTAGTATCCTGAGTTAATTAAAAACACTAAATCCTAACTAAAAGAAGAATCCTAATCAAACTCCAACTGAAATGTAGGGGACACATTAAAAGAGGAATTGGGGAACTAAGAGACAACTAGGAGGAATTATAGGAACTAATTGTGGGTGTGAGCGAAAATGCTTAAATTAATTAAATTTAAACGAGATTTAACATGTGCAACTTGAGGAGAGTATGAAATGTGTTATGGGTGAATAATATTTAATTTAATTATTAAAAATTAGCTAATTATGCATGAGATGACATGTGTTAAGGAAAATTTTTCAATAAAAGAAATGGTGAGGAAGAGAGAACTTACCCTATTGTTGGATAAATGAAATGATATTGAAATTTTTCCTAACTAAGTTTACTTGTGTGAGTTGGGCTGCAAGCTTATGCAAGAGGTGGAAGCCTCTCCTTGCGAGGGAAAGCTTGTGCTATTGAGTTCTAGTTTTCTGTATGTGGCCCCTTTGCGACTTAGAAGGCTAAGGGGAAATAAGAGTACCCGTAGCATTGGCTAGGAGGTATCGATAAAGTCTTTGGATTAGCAAACAAAGGAAGGGAATGGATAAATGAAATGATATTGAAAATTTTCCTAACTAAGTTTACTTGTGTGAGTTGGGTTGCAAGCTTGTGCAAGAGGTGGAAGCCTTTCCTTGTGAGGGCAAGCTTGTGCTATTGAGTTCTGGTTTCTATATGTGGCCCCTTTGCGGCTCAAAGAGCTAAGGGGAAATAAGAGTACCGAGGTATCGGTAAAGTCTTTGGATTAGCAAGCAAAGGAAGGGATGTTGCACAAACATTCTTCAAATTTTGATCACGGTATTTTATGAATGGATATATAATGTTAATTAAGATTTATTGAATGTGTATTTCTACTTTATTTGGATAGATGTTCCTCGAATATTGAAAACATACTCTTTTTATATATATATATATATAATTTGCTATGGATGCAACAGATTGAGTTTGTATGTCCATTGGGTTGATAAAATTCATGTATGTTCACTAGACAAACCTATTTTTAATTTCAGTTAATTTGTAATTCATGAAGCCTGGTAAAAAAAATAAAAAAAAATGGAATAATCTTTTGGGTTTGCACTGGAATGTTTAGATAAAATCGGTGTATTTCTATTGAATATAATTAATTATGCATTATCAGTTCCGTGTTAAAATGATTGCTTGATGATCAATACATAATCTTGAGAGTGGTTATCGCTTGCGAAGTCTTCCCACACCTGTACCAATGTATCAACGTGAAGAATCGAGTGTGTACATATTCCTAAAGACCCTAAATTCTAACCGAATCTGGAGACGAAGCCATTCTTACCGTATGTCTAAGTGTCCTAGTCTCTAGTCGATGTTTACTTCTGGATAGTTGAATTTTATGGAACGAGGGATCAAGTAAATCGAAGGTCGTTCTGCACCACTTTTTGTCGAATTAATTTTGTTCTTCCAATACAATCCAACGATATTACCAGTTGGACGATTCAGATTCATTAATTATTTTCCCATACTATGTTTTTCATAACTCGCTCTTATAGATTAGTTGAAATTCCGATCAGTAAAGAAAAATAAATATTCCCATAAGTAAAGAAACATATATATATATATATATATTGAGTTATTAGGTTGGATTACTATATATATAGAGAGAGAGATGGATTACAAATTCTATATTAATGTATATCTTACTTAATTAATTTCTCTACACGTTGAAGGTTATTGTGTGAATCTTTATGTTAATTATTGTGTTTATATATCTAGTAATTCAAGTTTTTATTGTTATTTTATGGAATTAGTAAAGCGGAGAAAATGACAATAAATTGAACCTTACACCTACTCAAGAAAGGTAGAACGACGATATAAATTATTGAAATTAAATGTACGTCTAGATAAGTTGACATAAACAGGATAATGTGCAATATGTGCAACCTTTTTAAGCAAATAAAGGATTGCACTTATGCTCCCCAATGCATTTCTAGACATAATCTTGGGTTGGTGTCAAATCATAAGATCGTTAATGATGGGAAGGATTGTATTCTAGTGTGAATTTTTTTACTCTAACTTTGATTAATGTTTTATCTCTTCTTCCAAAAGTAAGTAATAACTAAACAAAACTTTATATATACCTAGTTGCGTGCATTGTAAGTCACCTTGTTAATAATTTAAAGTTAAAACTTCTAGTAAAATCTTAATCCTTGTTATAAAAAAGAGCAGTTGTTATTTGCGTAGCTTACGCAACAATTTAAGTCGTGTAAATAGTAGCCAATACTTTACACCTTTTCGTCATAAAAAAAATAATTCCTTGGTTAATATGTAAACATTTATTTTGAAAAATTTAAACCTTGTTGATTATCTACTTGAGAGGTGTTACAAAAAGAGGCTTAGTAACAATAAATATAGGGCCAATAATGTTATTCTTTGTGGTTTGGAAAATTCAATGTATACCAAAGTCCTGCATTGTGCCTCAACAAAAGAAATGTTGGACAAATTACAAAACAATTATGAAGGAGATGACAAGGTCAAGAGAGCAAAGTTACAAATTCATAGAGGACAATTTGAGACTCTCAAGATGAATGAAGAAGATTGTATTGCAACCTATTTTATTCATGTGGATGAGGTTTTCAACTCTATAAAAGGATTAGGAGAAGAGATTTCATTAACCATTATTGTGCAAAAATTCCTTAGGTCACTTCCCTCAATATTTAATCCCAAAATATCTGTTATTGAAGAAATGAAGGACCTAGAGAAGTTGAAAATGGATGAGTTGCATAGAATCCTCATTGCATATGAAATGAGGATAGAAAAGGATAATCCATCAACATAATCAAGGAAGGAAGAAACCTTCAAGGTGTTGGTTGTGGAGCCTGATTATCTTCCTGATTCATAGGTCTTTGTTTTCAGCAGTGTTTATACCCCATGAAGACTGTACACCCCAGAATATTGTACACTCCTCCATGCGGGGGGGTTGCAGGGGGTCTTTCCCCCCTGCAGAGTTCGGGGGGCTCATCCCCCTAGCTGGGGGGTCCGAGGGCAAGTGGGCCCCCAACGAGGGTTCAGGGGACAGCGTTCCCCGATGGGGGTTCGGGGATGCAGCCCCCTAAGAAAAAATTCCTTGTAAATGTATAATGTAATTTCATAGTAAATCTGGACTGTTCATTATAAGGTCACATATCTGATGGTAGAAGTTATGTTAGGGTTTTTTGCCCTAGAAGACAACCATATTTTATGAGGGAATTGTATTATGGTTGTGTATCATTGTGAATATTGTATTATGAGAGAGGAGACTGTGAGAGAAAGAAGAGGAAGTTACAGTGGGTGTGTTGTTGGTTGTATCCCTTCATTTGTTGGATAATAATAAAGGAAGGACCTGGAAATTTATCTGGTGGACATAGCCCACACTGAGTGAACCACATATATCTATGTCTCTATTCTATTGTGTATCTTCTATGTTTTATTTCCGCATTTGTCTTATTTTATTTCTATGCGATCCTTTTTTTCTAACAGAAGGCATCAAAGTATAAAAATACATAAGAATGCAAGACAAGTGATTGCTTGGATAACGAACTGGATGACGAAATAGGACACTTTGCCCATAAATTCCCTTATGCAAAAAATGGAAAAAGCAATGTGAAAGAAGAATCCAGTTTAAAGAAGTACAACAAAGGGAATATTGAAAAGAAGAAAAATTTTTACAGACAAAAGAAGAATCTATATACCAATGAAGACAACAACTCTTCAAATGATAGTGACAGTGAAACAAACAAAATTCTATTTATGGGTCTAGAAACACAAACAGATGGAGAGAAAGATTCAACAAAAGAAGACAATCCCGAAAAGGATGCATAAGTAGACCTTGAAGAATAAATCATTAGTGCCCTAGAAGAAAGGAATAGAAATCAGAAAAAGGAATTGCAAAAATATAAAGAGAAGGAATATGATGTTGAAGAAACATAAAACACTATAATTATCCTAAAAGTTCAAATAGAAGATGGAAAGAAAATTGAAAAAGTTTTAAAATCCAGACTAAAAGAGAAAGAAAATATTTGTAGCAGTCTAGAATCTTAAATAGTCTACCTGAGAAGGTAGTTGGAAAGATCACCTACCAGCATAAAGTTTGAGAATATCTCCATAGTCTTGAATGAAATCCTAAATCACAAAATATCACCATTTGAAAAAAATGGTCTTGGATAATACAAAGGAAAGGAAGTTTCCAATGAAGAAGCCTCAACCTCTTCAAAACAATTAAATGAAGAAAGAACCAAGAATTATGCCGATACACTAAGAAACTCTATCAAAGTTGAAGACAATATGAATGAGGACCTATTTGTTCCGCATAATACAAATTCCCCTCACAAGGAAGAAATCTGGAAGATTGTCCTATCAAGATGGAATCACACAGCCAAGCATCAAAACTCTTTCTCTGGCCATTGTTATTCCTTTAATGGACTTGGCCATAAAACAATAGATTGTAGAACAAATCTAATAAGTGATTCTATGAGGAACAACAACAGAGACACCCAAGGATACTCAAGAAGAAATTATAATTCATTTTCCCCTTTTCCGAACTATAACATCATATGTTATAACTGCAATAATTTCGAGCATATAGCAAAATTTTGTAGAAGGAACTTCAAGAAAATTCAGGGAAAGGAAGCCCCAACAATCATGAAAATAAAAAAGGAACAAAGCAAAGACAAATCCATATTTTTTCAAGAAACACTTCATGCAAAAAGGAGTAAGTATAAGTGGGTCGTTAACAATGGGTGCTCCAATTACGTGACAAGAGATAGAAATAAATTAATCACTCTGAAGAAAAATGAGGGCAATGTTACCTTTGGAGACAATGGCAGATCAAAAATAATTGGAAAGGGCACTCTTAGTATTGACAATGGAAGATCTAAAGTTGAAAAGGTTATGTGTGTTGAAACTTGAAACATAATCTTCTTAGTGTAAGCTAGATGTGTGACAAAGGACATACTCTTACCTTTGACTCTCAAGAATGTGAGATCAAAAAAGAAAATTCAGGTAAGTTGGTTGCAAAAGCAGATATGACCCAAAACAATGTATACATTATTGATGAAATTAATGGAGAAAAATGTTTCATGGGGAAGATAGATGAAAGTTGGTTGTGGCGTAAAAGAATGGGTCATATGAACTTTGACAACTTGGTAAAAATCAGTACCAAACAAGTAGTAAGAGATATGTCAAATATCACAAAACCCTCAAGTACTATTTGCAAACAATGTCAGCATGGAAAACAATCAATGGTGAGCTTTAAGACAATGGAATATGAAACATCCAATCCATTGGAACTTGTGCATATAGATCTCAGTTGACCAACAAGAATATAAATCCTACAAGGAGAAATCTATTTTATGTTGCTCATTGATGATTATACAAGAATGAATTGGGTTGCCTTTCTCCAAAATAAATATGAGGAATTTGAAAAATTCAAAGCATTCAAAGCCTTAGTTGAGAATGAGACTGGTATGAAAATCAAATCCTTAAGATCAAATAATGGAGGTGAGTTCACAACTAATGAATTTGAATAATTCTATGAAAACCATGGAATAAAAAGACAATATTGAGCTGCAAGATCCCATCAACAAAATGGACTAGTTAAAAGGAAAAACAAACATGTACAAGAAATCACCAGGACAATGTTAAATGAACCAAAACCCTCAGATAGATTTTGGAGAGAAGCAGTTTACATTGTTGTCTATATTCTAAATAGAGGCCAACTCACAGTCAATTGTGACAACAATCCCTATGAATTGTGGAAAGGTCGACCAACATATATCAAACACTTCAGAATATTTGGAAGCAAGTGTTACATCAAATGAGATGATGAGGACATAGGAAAGTTTGACTCAAGAGGAAATGAAGGAATTTTTATTGGATATTCATCAAGAAGCAAAACCTATAGATGTTACAACAAAAGACTACATAAAATTGTTGAAAGCGTTAATGTAATAATAGATGAAGAACTACCACAAAAGAATAAAATGGATGCATAATAAATGGATTACATCAAAGAAGAAGAAGAATCATATGACAAAGAAGAAGAAATAGAAAATGAAAAATAAGAAGAAGAAATAGAACGCCAAGATACACAAACACCATCCATATTTGTATAGAAAAATCATCCAGAAAACTTAATTCTTGGTGATAAAAATGCTAAGACTCAGACTAGGAAAACAATTATGAGCAGATGAATCTCTCTTTATTGTTCATTGTAGAACCTAAATACTTTGCAGAATCCCATAATGATCAACATTAGGTTAAGGATATGGAAGAAGAGTTAAATCAAATTGATGAAAATGATACATGGGAACATGTCCCAAGACCCAAAGATTAAAATGTGATTGGTACAAGGTGGATATTGAAGAATAAGTTGAATGAAGATGGAAAAGTAGTAAGAAATAAATAAATATCGGTTTGTAAAGTGTATGCTCAAGTAGAAGGTATTGACTTTGAAGAAACATTTGCACTTGTTGCAAGGCTAGAATCCATTAGAATGTTTTTGGCATTTGCAAGATTAAAGAATTTTAAAGTGTATCAAATGGATGTCAAATCAACATTCCTGAATGGATATTTAGAGGAAGAAGTGTACATAGAACAACCTGAAGGGTTCCTACTGCTAGAAGATGAAGATTATGTTTGCAAACTTGAAAAGTACTTGCAACAACAAGGCTTCAAAAGAGGAACACTAGATAGAAATGTTTACATCAAAATAGATAATGCAAAAATGTTGATCATTGTAGTTTATGTGGATGATATTATTTTTGGAATTAATGTTGATGAAATGAGCCAAAATTTTGCAAAATAAATGCAAAAGGAATTTGAGATGTCCATGCTTGGAGAATTGTTATTCTTTTTGGGACTGCAGATTACACAAATGAGAAAAGGAATATTCATTTCTCGGGCCAAATACATCAAAGAGATGTTGAAGAAGTTTGAAATGGAAGATTGTAAACCTATCAACACACCCATGGTCACTAGTTGTAAGCTAAGTAAGGAAGATGAATCCAAGGAAACTGATCAAACCCTGTACAGATCAATGATAAGAAGCCTACTTTATGTGACAGATTCAAGACTAGATATAATGCAGGCAGTAGGGTTAGTTAAAGGTTTCAAGCTACACCTAAGGAAACACATGTACATGAAGTCAAAATAATATTCAGGTATTTGAAAGGCACATTAGACTTTGGTTTTTGGTATCCCAAGAGAAAATAATTCACTTTGACATATTACACATATGCAGATTGGGTAGGCAATGTGGATGACATAAAAAACACTAGTGGTGGAGCATTGTTTCTAGGAAATAGCTTGGTGTCTTGGTTCAGTAAGAATAAATCATTGATTTCTCTATCCATAACAGAAGAAGAATACATCGCAGCAACAACATGTTGTACGCAAGTCCTCTAAATGAAACAGACATTAAAATACATTTAGGTATAATATGATCAACCTATATCAATTCTATGTGATAATATCGGTGCAATACACATATCTAAGAATCTCGTCATGTATTCAAAAACAAAACATATTCCAATCACGTATCACTTCTTGAGAGAGAAAGTCATAGAACAACATGTCAAACTGGAGTATATTGGTACAAAATAATAGGTTGTTGATTTATTTACAAAACCTCTTCCTAGAGAAGTATTTGAGTATCTTAGCCAGAAATTGGGGGTGGTCACTATGCCCTCCAATCACTAAATCACTACAAGAAGAGAAATAGCTCAAGGGGAGCTACAAAAAGAGATAAGGGCACAAACTCAGGAGGTGAATGATCAGATCCTTTCATTGAGAGGCGGGGGGTGAATCAGTGACACAATAATTTTATCAATTTTATTTTATTTATGCAAACCAAATTTTGACACAATATTTTATCGTGGAACCCAATTGGGAAAAACCACAAGTGCTTTTCTATTAACTACAAAATTTGTTTTACATGTTACATAGAAGGAAGATATTCTTACTTTTCGATCAACACCAACTGATCAGGATGCACCCACACCCTTGTTCACCAGCACCAACTAGTAGGAGGCAACGACCCCCTGTTTAGTCAACTGCATCTAACAAGGAAGCACCAACTCCCTCTGCAGGAACCAACCTGCCCTTTCACCACCCAACCGCCCTTATTTTCTGAATATGAAAAACTTATGTATCAAGTCCTTACTGCATCTCTCTCTCTGCTTCTATGATTTAATATATCTTCTGATTCACATTGCAGAGACACTTTCTTCTCACCACTCTTTCTCGTTTATATTTTCTTCAAAACGACGTGAGTGTTATACACTGCGTCCCTTTATTTGGACCATCACACCTCTTCGTTTAGCTTAACCATAATCATTGTTTTAACATTTTTATCGTGAAGGATTTTCATAAATTGATCACAGTTATGGATCAATTTCATCTTATTAACTTGATCCCTAATCTCTGTAAATATTGCAAGAAATAGAGTTCTGTTGAGGCACTTCCTTCAAACCATTACATGTGACTGATAACACAAAAACCACAGGCTTATAAACTTAGCGACGCATTATATTCTACCTTTTTAATTTCTTATTCCATATGATCAACTATGGTGACCAGACTCTAGGACAAACAAGCGCTTGAGTGATTATCAGAATCAACGGTCACGATTCAATCTCTTAATGAGATGGACGACTATCAGGACTTTGTCCTTCGAAACTTCGGGATTTCAACTTTTCAAACCTTGGAATCAGATCAGACGATTTATTTCACAGAAACAAATCAATGGTCATATTTGATCCTTACACTCATCCTTTCATTGCTTAGTCCGATGGCTAGGACTTAATCAAGCATTGAGATGGATGGCCACCATTTACTTTGGGACTTCGGCTATTTCAACTTACGCTATCCTTCCATTGTATTATGATCAATGGTTAAGAATTCACTCAAAGTGATATTCAGATCGGACGAATCGTGTCCACTTTGAAACTTCGACATTCAGAACTTCGGGATTTAGGGTATCTGCTGGTGGTGAAACTCCCAAAGTAAAACTCCCAGAGTGATGTAACTTGTTTACATCACTTGATGATGTGGCATGAGCCGAGTGTCTTCCACGTGTCACGCTGATTCTTGATTTGCACGTACCTGTAATGCTGATTTCAACTTGACACTTGTCATTATGTGACTATGCCACGTGTCCTTGCTTATGTGGTCTGCCACATGTCCTTGCTGACATGGTCTGCTGAGGTCGATCTCCCACACGTCCTTGCTAACGTAGTCTGCCACATGTCCTCTTGAATCAGATGGTTGAGGCTTACTTCGGGTCTCTACCCGGAGTCCACAGGTTTACGCCACGTCTTTTCTGGATCAGATGACCCAGATTCACTTCGGATGATCTGACGCTCTAGATCTTGTTTGGACGATCTGACGACTGATATCTACTTCAAATGATCCGATGGTCAAGAATTTATCTTGGCACTCTGGCTCTCCAGGCTTCGGGAATTTCAAATCTCAAACTGAAAATTCTTGAAGTGAGATTTTTCCGGAGCATAGCCTCCTCACATATTTAGACCCGAAGTGAATGATGTTCATTTGATCAAGATCTTAGATCAATGGATCGATTTGTATGCGATGCTACTTTGCCTTGGTTTAAATCCAATGACCTTCCAACGTTTCTTATCCTATCCTTCCAGGGATGATTTTAGGGGCTAAATTTCATTCATGGGCTAATTTTCCATGGTTTTTCCAAAAACAAGATTCACTATTTTAAAAATTATTCGCCCAAATTCTATAGGATAAAATTATTTTACCCTAAAAATCACCGAAATTTTATAAAAACTATATAAAATACTTAGAAATTTGAATATTTTTAAAAAAGTATCGCCAAACATTTATAGTTGACATATGAAGGATTAATAATATTCGCCAAGGTTTCTACATTTTAAAATAAATTTCCATCCTTAAAATCATCCCTATATCCTTCCACTTTAGAATGATCTGATGGCTGACATAAATTCGCATAGTTAAGATCTCATATCTTTTACCTTGCTTATCCTATCCTTCCACTTAATTTGATTCGACAACTGACGGGTATTCGGATAATAAAAAACTCAACCTTTCTGCTTATCCTGTCCTTCCACTCAAAAGTGATCCAACGACCAACGGGTATTTGAATTCTCAAACCATTTTCCCCGCTTATCCTATCCTTCCACTTAAAGTGATCCAATGGTCGTGAAGACACTTGAAGCAGATCAACGATCAATGATGATTGCAGAACCATAACTTGTGTGTGATTTAACTCGTCACCCGAGCTCTGCAATTTGAAGTTGTGCATTTGTTGGTGAGTCAACCACAATCATCGATCTTTGAAGCTATAAGATATGACGGTCCTGACTAATTGCGGGATTGAAAATAACACGATGTTTAATACTCCTTTCGATCTCCGCAATCTATCCCTACCGTTGATTTGGCGATTACGCATTCGACGGTCACGACTTAATCATACCTAATATGATCATTTGTTGGATCAACCACAATCGTCGATCTTTGATTTTATGAGATTTGACGATCTAGACCGATTGCAGGATTGTAACTAGCAAGTCGTTTAATTCTTCTTTCGCTCTTCGCAATTCATCCTACCGTTTATCTGGCGATTTCACATCAACAATCTTGAATTGATCTGATTGTTGAATAATCCCCCAATAATTCTTCTGAGATTCACCACGCCATCTATTTTGAGCTTTGATCTTCATTTGCTAACCCTCCTGAGCTTTTATCTCTGCATATTGTCCAACTGTTTGACATCAATCATTATATGCTAACTTTTATACTGTTGATATTAATGACAATTCGGCATACCAACTTATCATCACATCAAAGACATCAACTGTTGACATCAATGACACTATGTCCAACAATCTCCCACTTTGTCATTGATGGCAAATCACAAACTTCATACACAATCTCCCCCTGTGATGCTGCTTCTCTCCTCTGAAGTTACTCTCCCCCTTTGACATCAATGGAAAAAGGGTTTCTTGTCCTATGATCTGTCTGTCTAAATACTTCTGATCAGAGTCTTGACCATTGGTAACACCTCCCGCAATCACACTTTTCCTGTCATAACTGAATGACTCCTTCTGACGTTGATTGTTGTCCCCCCCTGAATAGGTGCCAACTGATGTATTATTTTCTTGAGAGATTTAGGTCGGAAGAAGGATTACTCCCAATTTTTTCTTGAGATATTCAAATACATCTCTTCTTAAGGGTTTTATGAAAATATCTGCCACTTGTTCTTGTGTCGGGACATATTCCAATTTAATGTTCTTATTTTCAGCC
>ML812421.1:110552-136922 GCA_009831015.1 Picea engelmannii
GGCACCTCAATCGGTCGAAAAATGAAGAAGTTAGGCCTCCTGGAAGTCTCCCTCTTCAAGCTTGATGTCTCTGGTTCTACAATTCGCACCCTCCTTGCATGAACCTGGCTCACACGCTCTTTTAAGCGTAAAAACCTAGCACCGGGCGCAACCGCGCCAACGGTGCAAACTGTAGGACGATTAAGGCACCTCCAGCCCCTAACCGCCTCGACACCTGGGCATATGGCCATGTGACCTCGCGCTGGGCAAAATGGTGGTTAAACCGTTTGAAAACCGTACAACTTCCGGTTTGGGTCCCGCGCTAACATTTAACACACGGTTACATAGAACCACGGGTCGTGGTTTCAAACCCCACACATACACATGGTATATATATAAAATACATTGCAATGCAATGCATTGCAATAGAATGCAATGCATTGCAATACAATGCAATACAATGAAATGCGCGCGCGCCAAAACATTCGGGCTATAATATATGTTGGGTCATATGCAATGCAATACGTCCACGGGTCGGGGCTAAGCCCCGGTCCGACCCCCCTTTCCATCCAAACATTAATCAATGTTAAATATATATGGTTTGGCATAGTAAACAAGGAACAAAGGGCGACACTTTGGTTAGCGGAGAGTTATGAAGTCATTACATAAGGGGGAGGTCCGGGGGTCGAACCCCACGGGCCTCAACACATTTTTATATAACCAAATAGCCAGTCAACGAGCGACACGTGGTGCTAAGGGATTGGGCCATGTGTCCTCACACCATTGACCATCAATGACATGTGTCATCCCTAGATTCGGTAATCATCAACCAATAAAAATGTGCCACGTCATCCAACTACCACGTCACCGTATGGATGGTACGGACCTGCCACGTCACCATACAGACTATACGGACAGGTACAATCAACATCCAAAATTTTGCTTGTTTGCCTTGGTGAATAGATCACGATATATTCTCCATACGGACCCCGTTTGAGAAAGTAAATATACTGCCGGAATCAGGAAGACAAGACAGACACATTGGCACTGTTTTCGTTGCATTCCGAGCACTTTGAAAATTGAGCAAAATTTGATCCCCTGATCAATTTATATGACATTCCTCATTCAATTTTGTGTCTAGTATATATACATTTTCAAGAGTTCTAGGAGCAGTACCAACTAATTTTCCTATGTATTCTCTCCTACTATCACATTTATGGGAATCAGAGATGCAGAAGTGCCCCTGATCACAGGTTTGGCTGACACTTAATAGACTAAGTTTTAGTTTTTCAACAAGCAACACATTTTTGGCTTTGTCTTTTCCCAAACTCACACTGCCTTTCCCAAGGATGTTAACTGAAGCATTGTCACCAAATGTAACTTTACCCTTTTGTTTCTTTAAGTCTAAAAAATTGTCCTTGTTACCTCTCATATGTTTTGAGCATCCACTATCAACATACCAAAGGTCTTCTTTATCCTGGGCTTTTAAGGAAATAAGACATTGCCTTTTTGATGTTTTTTCTCTCCAAAGTTTCTTTTTCTCTCTAATGAACTTTGGTTGTTCTGAAACTTCCATTAATCTGCAATTAATGGCCTTATGTCCATAGTTATGAAATCTGAAGAATTCTAGGTCTCCTTCTTGCAGAGGTGCAAAGGAGTTATAGTTTCTGCTTTTAACTCGATTTGTTGCTTGTTTATCTTTAAGGTTATAGTTCTTAACCTTTAGATTTTTTCTTCTATATGCTCTACAATTCATAGATTTGTGTCCAAAATTAGAGCATGCAAAGCAATAACCAAAGAAAATGCGAGGATACTTGTTTTGATAAACCTTCTTTGGTATTGTCTTGTTTTCCTTCTTGATGGGTGGAAGTAGTCCTCTGGAATTCTGGTCATTACTTGTCTTCTCTTCGTTTTTCTTCTTGAATGTACTAAGGAGAGCATATGCATAATATTTTGAGTTAACTTGGTTTTTTTCTTGAGAATAACCTATTCCATTTTTATTACCTGAATCCCTTTGTGTGGTAATAATCTTATCCAATCTTTTAGAGCTATTCTCATATCTTGTTTGAATGAGTTTTGTATCAAGTTCTTTCTTAGGTGAACTATTTATGCCTCCATTCTTTCACAGGTTATTTGTTTTTCTTTAAGAGACTTTTCTAGACTTTCTTCGATCCTATTTGCTTCTAGGATTTGTTTTTTCAGGTTGCTCATGATTTTCTCCATCTCCTCTTCTTTCTGTTCATGTTTTTCCTTTTGTTTAACTACAAAAAAATTTCAGCTGTTTATATCTGGTTTTGTATTTTATTAATTCATTCAAGGCACTGAGAAGTTCTTCTTCCATATTAACTTTTGCTTCATCATATGACTCTTTCTCATGTTTAATGTGTTCTATATCATTAGACTCTTCAATACCTAGAAAAAGGGCTTCATCATCATCGTTGTCACTAGACTCTGATGAACTAATGTTTTCTTCTTTTGAGTAAAAGTTCTTTTTCCCTTTGTAAAACTTTTTCTTGTAGTTGGGTTTTTCCTTTTTCTTGTACTGTTTCATTTTGTTTTCTTCATCTTCAGGGTCCTCCTTGGGATAGGGACACTTGGCTGAAAAATGGACAACCTTTCCACAATTAAAACATTTGAAAGGCAGCTTGCCTTTGTACTTCCCTGATCCTTTCTGAATTTTTTTAATGAAATTTGCTTCTTCCACATCAGATTCTTCATCATGGCTGGATTGAAGTTTCTACTTATGATTCTTTGTTTTCTTGAGTACCTTGAAGGTTGCCTCTCCTTGTGAGTGATTCTCATGACCTAATCTTAATTCATAGGCCGTGAGGATTCCATACAATTCATCAATGGTGGGTTTATCTAGATTTTCTCGATCTTCAATAGCAGACACTTTAGGATTGTATAGAATAGGTAGTTTTCTTAGAATTTTTTCAACTAGCTCATTGTCTGATACTTCTACTCCTAATCCTCTGATTGAATTAATAATATTATCAACTTTTTTGAAGTACTCAGAGATATTTTCCTCATCTTTCATTTTTAGGCCTTCATATTGTACTTTGAGAGTCTGGAGTTTGGCCCTCTTAACCTTGGTATCTCCTACATATATAGTTTCCAATTTATCCCAAAGTTGTTTTGCATTATTACAATTTAATACCTTAGCAAGGATTTTCTTACTCAATCCATCTTGTAGTGTGTTTAAGGCTTTTGCATGTTCCCAAAACTTTTTCCTGTCTTCTACTTCTATGGGAGTGGCTTTTGGAACATCATATCCCTTTTAAACTAATGTCCATACTTCCAGTCCAATGGACATTAGATAGCTTTTCATTCTAACACTCCAGAAGACATAGTCTTTACCATCAAATAGGGGGATTTTTGATGACATCTTCAACTGCTGATCCATTCTGATGTATATTCCTCTTCAAGTGATTTAAACCTTTTTTGAAGAGACCTACTCTGATACCAATTGAAGGATCAAATTCTGTCATTGAGAGGAGGGGGGTGAATCAGTGACACAATAATTTTATCAATTTTCTTTTATTTATGCAAACATAATTTTGACACAATATTTTATCGTGGAACCCAATTGGTAAAAACCACAAATGCTTTTCTATTAACTGCAAAATTTGTTTTACATGTTACATAGAAGGAATATATTATTCCTTTTCGATCAACACCAACTGATCAAGATGCACCCACACCCTTGTTCACCAACACCAATTGGTAGGAGGCAATGACCCCCTGTTTAGTCAGCTACAAATGACAAGGAAGCACCAACTCCCTCTGTAGGCACCAACCTGCCCTTGCACCACCCAACCAGCCTTATTTTCTGAATCTGAAAAACTTATGTATCAAGTCTTTACTGCATGTCTCTTTGCTTCTGTGATTTAATATATCTTTTGATTCACACTGCAGAGACACTTTCTTCTCACCACTCTTTCTCGTTTTTATTTTCTTCAAACCGACATGAGTGTTATACACTGTGTCCCTTTATTTGGACCATCGCACCTCTTTGTTTAGATTAACCATAATCATTGTTTTAACATTTTTATCGTGAAGGCTTTTCATAAATTGATCACAGATATGGATCAATTTCATCTTATTAACTTGATCCCTAATCTCTGCAAATATTGCAGTAAATAGAGTTATGCTGAGGTGCTTCCTTCAAACCATTACATGTGACTGATAACACAAAAACCACAGGCTTATCAACTTAGCGACGTATTATATTCTGCCTTTTTAATCTCTTATTCCATATGACCAACTGCGGTGACCAGACACTAGGCCAAACGAGCGCTTGAGCGCTTATCAGAATCAACGATCATTATTCAATCTCCTGATGAGATAGACGACTGTTGGGACTTTGGGACTTTGTCCTTCAGAACTTCAAGATTTCAACTTTTCAAACCTTCAAATCAGATCAGATAGTTTATTTCATGGAAACAAATCAATGCTCAGATTTGATCCTTACACTCATCCTTTCATTGCTTAATCCGACGGCTAGGACTTAATCAAGCATTGAGATGGATGGCCATCATTTACTCTGGGACTTCGGCTATTTCAACTTACAATATCCTTCCACTGTATTATGATCAATGGTTAAGAATTCACCCAAACTGATCTTTAGATCGGACAACTCGTGTCCACTTTGGGACTTCGACATTCGAGACTTCAGGACTTAGGGCATCTGCTGGTTGCGAAACTCCCGAAGTAAAACTCTCGGAGTGAAGTAACTTGCTTACGTCACTTGATGACGTGGCATGATCTGAGTGTCTGCCACGTGTCACTCTGATTCTTGATTTGCACATACCTATAATGCCGATTTCAACTTGACACTTGTCATTATCTGACTGTGCCACATATGCTTTCTTACGCGGTCTGTCAATGTGGTCTATCACATGTCCTTGTTGACGTGGTCTGCTGACATCATGGATGATTTTAGGGGCTAAATTTTGCTCATGGGCTATTTTTCCATGGATTTTCCAAAAATGAGATTCTCTATTTTAAAAATGATTCGCCCAAATTCTATAGGATAAAATTATTTTACCTTAAAAATCGCCAAAATTTTATAAAAAATATATAAAATCCTTAGAAATATGAATATTTTTACAAAAATATCGCCAAACATTTATAGTTGGCATATGAAGGATTAGTAAAATTCGCCAAGGTTTCTACATTTTAAAATAAATTTCCATCCTTAAAATCATCCCTAGCTGACATAGATCTCCAACACATCCTTGCTGACGTGGTCTGCTGACTTGGTATACAACATGTCCTCTTGAATTGGACGATTGAGGCTTACTTTGGGTCTCTACCCAGAGTCCACAGCTTTACGCCACATCTTTTCTGGATCAGACAACCCATATTCACTTCAAATGATCTGAATCTTGAGATCTTCTTTGAACGATATGATGACTGATATCTACTTCGGATGATTCAATAGTCGAGAATTTATCTTGGCACTCTGGCTCTCCAGGCTTCGGCAATTTCAAATATCAAACTGAAAATTATTGAAGTGAGATTTTTCCAGAGCGTAGCCTCCTCAGATCTTTAGACCTGAAGTGAATGATGTTCGTTCGATCAAGATCTTATATCAACGACTCGATTTGTATGCGATGCTACTTTTCCTTGGTTTAAATCCAACGACCCTCCAACTTTTCTTATCCTATCCTTCCACTTTAGAATGATCTGACGATGGATGGAAATTTTCATAGTTAAGATCTCAGATCTTTTACCTCGCTTATCCTAAAATTCTTGAAGTGAGATTTTTCCGGAGCGTAGCCTCCTCAGATATTTAGACTTGAAGTGAATGATGTTTGTTCAATCAAGATCTTATATCAATGAGTCGATTTGTATGCGATGCTACTTTTCCTTGGTTTAAATCCAATGACCCGCCAACTTTGCTTATCCTATCCTTCCACTTTAGAATGATCTAACGATGGACGAAAATTTGCATAGTTAAGATCTTAGATCTTTTACCTCACTTATCCTATCCTTCCACTTAATTTGATCTGACGGCTGGCAGGTATTCAGATAACCGAGAACTCAATCTTTCTTCATATCCTATCCTTCCACTCAAAAGTTATCCAATGACCAACGAGTATTCGGGTATTTGAATTCTCAAACCTTTTTCCCCGCTTATCTTATCCTTCCACTTAAAGTTATCCAATGGTTGTGAAGACACTTGAATCAGATCAATGATCAACGATGATTGCAGAACCATAACTTGCGAGTGATTTAACTCGTCACCCGAGCTCTACAATTTGAAGTTGTGCATTTGTTGGTGAGTCAACCACAGTCGTCGATCTTTGAATCTATAATATCTGACGGTCCTGACTAATTGTAGGATTGGAAATAACACGATGTTTAATACTCCTTTAGATCTCCACAATCTATCCCTGCCATTGATTTGGCGACTGCGCATATGATGGTCATGACTTAATCAGACCTAATCTGATCATTTGTTGGATCAACCACAATCGTCGATCTTTGAGTTTATGAGATCTGATGATTTAGACCGATTGCAGGATTGTAACCAGTGAGTCATTTAATTCTTCTTTCGCTCTCCACAATTCATCCTTGTTGTTGATCTGGCGATCGCACATCAACAGTCTTGAATTGATCTGATTGTTGAATAATCCCCCAACAATTCTTCTAAGATTCACCATGCCATCTCTTCCAAGCTTTGATCTTCATTTTCTAGCCCTCCTGATCTTTTATCTCTGCATATCGTCCAACTGTTTGACATCAGTCATTATATGCTAATTGTTATATTGTTGATATTAATGACAATTCATCATACTAACTTATCATCACATCAAAGACATCGACTGCTGACATCAATGACACTATGTCCAACAATGGAGCAGTAGAAAAGGTTGTTGATTTAAAAATGAAGAGTACAGTGAAAGTAGAAGACAATTCCTTTGCCATTGATGTAAAAGGGGGAGATTTGCAAAAAATGGGGAGACTTGCAGGAAGTAGTCAACTTAGATATATGGTTGCATAGACTAGAGGAATTTCATATTGTGACCAATGAGTGTTGCCATCAATGAAAAAGGGGGATTTTGTTGAAATTGTGTTGTCATTGATGTCAAAGAATGTCATTGATATAAAAGGTAGGGGGAGACCATGCGTTGTTTTAATAATTCCCTGCAAATAATAGGTCCAAGGATCGAACCAGACAACATAAGCATCTAGATTGTTACTGCATATCTACTCTATGTGAATGAAGGAAAGAGGAACAAAGTGACCCTGAAGAATTCAAGGAAAAATATATGATAGGGGGATACTTTGAGAATTGAAACAATCAAAGGAAATAGAGAACATCCTTGTGTGTTATTAATCTTCTGTGAAATATTGCACTTGGTGGTGAACAGGTCTGCAAAAGTCAAAGATCAAGAGGAATGAGATTGGGGAAACATCGAAGCCTTGAAAATGATAAGTCCCAAATCAGACCTTTAACATAAATAATAATCTATGTTTGAGTTGGAGGACATCAAAGTCGTTGATTCATCATAACGAACAAATATGGACCGTTGGTCGGAGCATGCAAGGTGACATGGATTCTAACGATGAAGGAGACTATGAGTCAGTAACAACCATTGATCTATTAGAGTGGTTGTAGGAGAGAATATAGAGTGTTGATCAGATGACAAGGCCATCAGATTGTTTTAGTGTGAGGTTGCACTGAGACTCCAATGAAGGTAACTCTGAGCTCACGACTGTCGTTGATATATTAGAGTGACCACGGGAGACAATCTGTACCGTTTCCGTCTAGGTGATAAACTTATAAGTTTGTCACAATATTAGATAGTCAAGGAGTAATTCGATAGATGGAAAATGTTGGATGAGGTACAACAATGGTCATTGGAACAATCAGAGAAGTTGTATTGATGAGTCCTGGACCATTGATGCTAGTCTAGGCCTATCAGAAGGAAGGTCATTGGAGATTTGGGAGGAAGACTTGAGCATGAAGTCCAATGATGAGAAGGTCTGAGGATTGTATATCTATTGGAGGATCTACCTCAACTGTCAGATCTATGTATATCTTCTTCGAATAAGGAAAGTGATGCCAGAGTGATGTGTTGTGACAACTTGGCGATCAAAGTGACAAGCATGCCAACGTGGTATCTAGCGTGTCAGGAGGAGTGACACTTATGAGCATTTGTTTCATGGGTGAATTGAGTGCGGGCCTATATGAGTTTAATCATGGTCAGTCGTTAATCAGGGTAGCCAGTAGATCTATGTTGTTCATCGATGAAGGAATGTTGAAGTGGATCGTGTTGCAAATAATAAACATCTGATGATGATGACGATGAAAATCTAGAGATAGTTGTTGACTTAACACGATGAGTAGATCTCCACCATTCATTGTAGAATCATTGGTCAAAGTGGACTATGAGTAGTGATACTATAATGACAAAGAGCTCCGAGGAGCGATATATATTGTAGGTCGCCATGTAGGAGAGATGTAATCTCAGCCATAGATCAACGTGGGTCCCACTTGATCATCTCACAAGAATTTAAAGAGATGGGAGATAACTATCGTGCAGGTTGAAGGAGCAATACAATCAATGTCGTTGAGCCTGCTTAATGTAAACCATTGCATCTAGTGGAATTGATCATCGGAAAGGAGCCGTCGAAATGAAATATGTTCATATTCTCTTGCTATTTAGAAAATGACAATCATTTTCCTGATGATCTCAATATCAAGGAAACAATCGACATAAGAGATCTAATATGTACCAGATCGGATGGCCGTTATAACACCCCCAACCACCTGCTGGGCAATGTCACTTGAAATAAAAACTTCTCACTATGTTTTTGATAATCAAAATTGTCCATACCCAGGCATAGACCTGCTGCGATATGGCACACAGWGCTCTTTGTGAAACATCATACATATAAACTTAAACATAAAATATGTTTTCTAGTAATACACAATTTAATGCGGAAATCACAACAATCTCCTACAAACAWCTTACACAGGAAATATTATAAATATCAAGGCATGTACAGGATACACAACATACAAAGTAACATAGAAATGGTACTTATCTTTTTATGAAGGCTACCAACTACGTTCAGACCTTCCAYGAACCTCCCAACCTTAGACCCCGCTGCTCCAAGCTATCAGTAGTGGGTCACCCCCAACCTGAGACTAAACTCTACCCAGGGTAAAGGGAATCCTAGGCTAGGCTGAGGTTACAAAGTCTCCAGGAAGTATTTTTTCCCCAGGGKTCCACTCATGTCCATAGATTATAGTCCCTCATTCCCCACATGCTTGTCCCACCCCAAGGAGTGTGCCCCTTCTTTGCTCAATGGTCCTTTGGTTGYCCCACTCCCCTTCCAGGGCTTCAACAAYAGGTYRGACATGAAGTCTTAGAGCACTACAAATGTCGTGAGGCTTCCTCTGGGAAAATCACTTCCCCACCAACCTCTGTCACCTAGAGAGAGTTTCTCACAGRCYTGACAACCTGCTTCTTCGGTCYAGCTACAAGGCCAATCCAATCAGGGTAATAAAAMCAACAAAATTGGGTATGGGATCTGGTAATGAAAACAWGCCACACCATTCCAGAGAGAAAGTGGGAAACAACAACAAGAAGGCTAGGGTGTGATATGGCTCAGGCACTATGCATTCATGTTTTTCTTCATGGGATTAAAATGGGTTAGCTTCACGGGGTTTGCAGGTTACAGAGCTTGTAGAGGTCAATAAGGGAGGAAGTGTTTGGTTGCGTGAATGCTCAGTGTCTCCATGTGTGAGTGCGTGGGAATCTTGAGAAAGAATGTTGAGTGAACCCTGCACAATGACTAATTCCCACATAAAATTGCATGTGCCTAGATTGACACATGGCTCTCTTGGGAGCTCATTCCTCTCCACTTGGATTTCGTTCCTTTCCCCAAAGGAACTTAGGATAACAAGGTTTATTTCCTAAATCTTAGTCTTTAGGAAAATATATTATAATATTCCTTTGGGGTTAATCCCTCAAGATTAGCCCTTTTTCCCAACCTCTTATCTCCTTCCATTTCCCTTACCAGTGCAACTTAGTCCCCCATAACGCTTTCTGCGTGGTCAGTCTACAGGAAACAATGTAATTATATTAATGATGTGAGTATTTACATATACAAAATCAGGCTCCCTGGCCTTCAACATCTAGGATCTTCGACCTAATAAACACATAAGCCTCCCAACTTATAAACACTTGTCTCACCAGCCTATAAAGATAATTACAATTCAGTAGGGGCTCGGCCTTGGGGTATTACAATCCCCTCCCCTTATTTATGCATTGTCCTTAGTGCATCATATTTACATATTACAACAAGATTTTCAAAAATCTTCGAAAAGATGTAGGTATTCTGCCCGCATGGCCTCTTCGTTCTCCCAAGTGGCATCCTCAGGACCGTACCAGGTCCATTGGACCTTTACAAGATCGATGGATCGATTTTGGAGATGATTTATTTTCTAGTTCATAATGCATACTGGATGCACTTGAAAAACACCTTCTTGCTCCACCTGAATCACATTCCATCAATAACATGATTAACATCGGGTATATATTTCTTAAGCAATGATACATGGAATACATTATGAATGGTCATAGATGCAATTAATGCAAGCATATGAGCTACATGACCAATCCTTTCTAGGATTTCAAATGGCCCACAATAATGAACTGCCAATTTGGAACAGTTTCTCAACTTCAAGGAACTTCTATTGGCCTTCACTTTCAGAAACACATGATCACCAATATAGAATTATCTATGAATTCTACCCTTATCAGCATATCTTTTCTTCTTGTCTTGAGAAGCCTTTAAATTCTACTTAATCTTTGACATTTTTTCTTCCATTTC
This sequence comes from Picea engelmannii, assembly GCA_009831015.1. Taxonomy (NCBI): domain Eukaryota; kingdom Viridiplantae; phylum Streptophyta; class Pinopsida; order Pinales; family Pinaceae; genus Picea; species Picea engelmannii. Next base: position 121,386 of record ML812421.1, read on the forward strand.
CTTGAGCAACTTGGGCCCATCTATTGCTCTATCAGTTGGGTTGTCCCGGCTTATTAGTGTGTTGCATTTTCTCCCATAAATTTCCTCAAATGGGCTCCTCTTCAGAGATGCTTGGTGCCCATTATTGTAATAAAATTCTACCAAGTGTATATAATATTCGCATTTATATGGTTTGTCCATCAAGAACATCCTTATCATATCCTCTATCACTTGGTTCACCCTTTCTATTTTCCCATCAGAATCAGGATGATAAGTTGTGTTGAAGTTCAAATTTTTTCTAAACCCTTTGAATAATCCCTTCCAGAACTTCGAGGTGAACTTTGGGTCTCTGTCAGACACAATTGTCTTGGGTATTCCATGCAAGCGTGCTACTTTCCTCATATAAATACCAACAACATTGGTTTCCTTGTGAGTAATCTTCATTGGAATGAAATGGGCAAATTTAGTAAGCTTGTCCACCACCACCATGATATAATCATGCTACTTTATTGTTCTGGGAAATTTGGTGATGAAATCCATTGAAACCACTTCCCATTTCCATTCAGTAATGGGAAATGGCTGTAACAACCCATATGGGTGTCCATGCCCAGCCTTGACCTTCTAACACTCCAAACATTTAGCAATGTACTCAACAATTTCCCTCTTCATGTCTGGCCAATAGTATTGGCTCTTGACAGTGGCAATGGTTTTCTGATATCTGGGGTGTCCAACATAAGGTACATTATGCATATATTTCAAGATCCTACTCCTCAATTCATGATAATTTGGTACATAAATGATGTTCCTGTATAGAAAAATTTCATCATTTCCCCATTTATAATCTTCAACCTTCTACTGCATTTTACCTTGCTGTAATTTTGTTACTAACTCCATGTAATGAAAATCTGCTTTTGCAGCCTAAAAAATTATGACTTTAAGATCAGTTTGATACATGCTAATGGTTGTAGCATGCAATTCAGGCACTCTCCTGATGAGTGCATCAACCGCTTTTTTCTCTTTTCCTTTGATGTGCTTGATATCAAAGTCATACTCACAAAGGGATTCTAACCTTCTACTTTGTTTGAAATTTAAAGTTGGTTTATCAAAAAAATATATCATACCATTATGGAATGTCCTCAGCTCAAATATTTTTCCCATGAGGTAGTGCCTCCACTTCTCCAGGGCGTGTTTTATGGATTTCAACTCCAAATCATGAGTGGTGTAGAGTCTTTCATGCTCTTTCAATTTCCTGGATTCAAAACATAACACAAATCCATTTTTATTGAGAACTCCACCAAGTCCTTCTTTGCATGCATCTATGCAAACCATGAAATCCTCATTAGGATATGAAATTATCATAATTGGAGAATTGGTTAACAACTGCTTCAAATGTTGGAATCTCTTTTCACATTTTGTTTTCCATTGAAACTTCACCCCCTTTCTTTGCAAGGAAGTGATCGGGTGAGAAATCCTTGAAAACCCTGCAATGAATCTTCTGTAGTATCTAGCTAGACCCATGAAGGATCTTACTTCATTCTTAGGTGTTATTCACCCTTTAATAGCTTCAATACTTTCAGGTTCCACTGCTATCCCTTATTTGGATATGATATGCCCCAAATAGTGAATTTGGTTCTGATAAAATGAGCACTTGCTTAATTTGGCATACAGTTGGTGCTCTCTTAACACTTGTAACATCATCCTCAAGTGATGTTCATGCTCTTCTTCTGACTTGGAATACAAAAGGATGTCATCCAAAAAGACAATGACAAACTTGTCTAAGTATTCCCGGAAAACACCATTCATCAAGCACATGAAAACAGGGACGATTTTGAGGATGGAAATTTATATTAAAATGTAGAAACATGGGCTAATCTTACTAGTCCTTAATATGCAAAATGTAAAATGTTTGGTGATAGTTTTGTAAAAATATTCAATTTTTTTAAAGGATTTTATATAGTTTCTATAAAATTTTGGCTATTTTTAAGGTAAAATAATTTTATTCTATGGAATTTGGGCGAATAGTTTTTAGAAAAAATGGAAATTCACGAATCTTTTTTGGGAAAAACCATGGAAAATTAGCCCATTTGCGAAATTTAGCCCCTAAAATCATCTATGCATGAAAACAGTTGGCGCATTTGATAGCCCAAATGACACCACTATGAATTTGTAATGACCATACATTCTCCTGAAGGCAGTCTTGTTGATGTTTTCATCTTTGATCCTTACTTGATGGTAACTAGATCTGAGATCAATCTTTGAAAAACAAAATTCCTCCCTCAATTGATCGAAGAGGTCATCTATCCATGGTAATGGATAGTTTTTCTTTACAGTTACTTTGTTTAACTTCCTGGAATCAATACACAACCTCAATGTCTCGTCCTTCTTCTTTAAAAATAAAATTGGGGCACCCCAAGGTGACACGCTTGGGCGTATATACCCCTTCCTCAGAAGTTCCTCAATCTGCATTTGCAGTTCCTTCAGCTCTGGTGTACTCATCCGGTAGGGAGTCTTGGATACTGGAGATACTTTAGGCATCCGATTTATAGATAAATCAACATCTCTTTTAGGAGGTAATCCCGATATCTCTTTTAGGAGGTAATCCCGATATCTCCTTAGGTGCTTCCTCCATATGATCCGTGAATATTTGGCAACCCTTCCTGTAACACTTCTTCAACTGCATTGTTGAGATCTCTCAGATAGTAATGGGAATTCCTTGGACTATTCTTGGGTTCCCTTCCTTGTTCAGGAAATTAAATGCCTTGTTATGACAGTCTAAGACAGCATGGTGTTGGTCCAATCAATCAATACCAATTAGAAAGCCATATGAACCCAATGGAAAGATGTTCAAATCTACCTTGGTACTTAGCCCATTCATGTCCATTTGACACGATTTAAGCAGCTCAACAACATTTCTCTTGGCTCCTGTAGCCAGCTACACTAGCCAAGATTTCCCCTGCTTGCTTCTTGGAAATTTCAATATTTCCACTACCTTAGGATATATATAGCTATGAATAGCTCCTGAATCTATTAAAATAGTAAAGGAAAGGTTATTTATCATACCTTCTACTTCAATCATGTGTGATTGAAACTATGCTTGCTTGTTGTCCAGGGATGCATAGATCCATGGAAGACTTCTGCTCATGTCCTCCACTGTTTCAACGTGTTGTACAGTGTGGACAACTCTCACTTTGTCACTGATGTGAGGATAGTCTCTATACATATGATCTCCTTTACAACCCCAACATTGAATGGGTGTATTCCTTATCCTTTTCCCACCTGTCTCAATCACTCTGGTCTCTCTAGGGGTTTGTTGTCCCTGAGAACTAATTCTGAAGAAGGGTGGATTTTTCTCCTTCTACCTCTGCTCCATATTGAATTTATTCTTGTCTTTCCAAGCTCTTTGGAAAGTAGGCTTCCCATTATGATGATCGTATAAGAACTTGTCTCTTCTTATGGTTTCCTCCAAAGTTTTAGGATCATCATACTAAATTTTATCACTGATGAAAGATGGAATCCCACTCAGATACCTCTGAATCTTAACGGTCTCATCCTTGATGAAGGATACATACTTCAACAATTCTAAAAATATCATTTCATACTCATCAATGGTCATGCTTCCCAGTTTGAGTTCAAATAACTCTTTCATCGTTTCATCATAATACCTCTTGGTTAAGTATTTCTTCTCAAAATGCTTCTTAAATTCCATCCAAGTCACATTCTTCTCTCTGATGTGCTACACTTTCACAAGTTGATCCACCACATGGATGCCTTTTCTTTAAGCTGGTAAATATCAATTCTTCCTTCCGCATGAGAAGAATAATTATGCAGTTGGAAGTACTTTCTCATTCCCAACAACCATGTCTCTGCATCTTCATCTTTCTTGTTCTCTCCATAAAAATTAAGAGGTTTTATCTTGTTCATTTCTCCTTTCAATTCATCCACCCAATACCTCTTATGCTTCCTGGAAGGGGATGGACTTGAGCCTCTATGTTCCCTCCTTTTGGATTGTCTTTGGGAGTGATGGTGATGTTTTCTACCACTCCTGGATCTTCCTTTTTCCTCAAGGGTCTCGTGGCTTCCTGATTTGTTGGAGCCACTCTCCTTATACGACTTCTTTTCAATTATGTCCAGGCTATGCATTAAATTCATATTTAAGTCTTCCTCCTGCTCTTTGTATTTCTTAATCCTTTCATTATCATCCTTGTGACTCTGGACATCTTTGTGCAAATTTCTAATGGTTTCCTCCATATTCATGTTATCATCATTTCCTTCTCCATGTCCATTGGAGTTTGTTCCTTCAACTCCCAAATGGACATCCATTCCTATAATCTCATCTTCCTGACTATAAGCTTCTTGTGCATCATCCATCTCTCTGCACTTTTTGATAACTTTGTTCTATTCTGACAACTGTTAATTCTACAAAAATGTGCAGGCAACATAACTTTGTCAGGCTAACTGTCTAAACAATTTCATAAAAACTTGAACCATTCTGGTTCAATAATATACATCAGACTTCCTTTTACTGATTTCCTAAGAATTCGACTGTTCAAATCCAATTTCTGGGTGAACAATTATCTTCTTTTGTTCAAGACCTTTCCAATACCTACTTCCATGCTCAATTCTGAGTTTTGAGCCGGAAGTTATGGATACTTAAACAATTGTCTTTTCAATGAAGTTGATCTTTGCACAAGTGATCTTCTTCTGGAGTTGAATTTTTTTCTTAGACCCTTGTTGGATTGTTCTCTTCAGGTTCACAGGTCTTATTTACATCGCTCGGTGCAAGTCTGTATAATCAAGAACCTCGCGGGCTTCATCTTTAAGCCCTTTTTATTCGGCCCCCGAACACATGTGACCATGGGCTATGACTGAGTGTTGGTTGCAAGGTGCTTATCCTATGCTTTGAGCCTCCGGGGTTCTAGAAATTCAGGCTTCAGAGGTTTTCCTCTCACCTCATTTCCTCTAAATTTCGAAGGGGAAAACCTCCAAACAACTGCCTCTTCGGAGCTTCGGAGCTCCAACACTTCAGAGCTTCAGGTTTCAGAAGATTTTCCTTCATCACAATCCATTTCCTTTGAATTCCAAATCTTCGAACGTCTGGAGTCTTATCAAAATCAGACACCAAAGGGGTGCTACGTGTCGAAACATGGGAATGGATACGTGGCCAAACTAATAGGTGACATATGGTCCAATTAATGGTTGGAACATGTCTAGTTCTCATTGGTACAACAAACATACCAAAGACATGAAACAATTGACAAATGACATGCATATAGTGGTCCACATCACCCTAGGTGATGTCATCATGCCATGTCACTTCGAAATTCCATGACTTCGGAACTTTGGGCTTCAACGAACTTTACACCTGCAAATCCCAAATCACCGAATTTCTAAATACTCGAAGGATGCACTGATCGATGGTCCTCATTCACTATTTAGATATACAGTCAACAAGAGCTCTGGGACTCCAGGCTTTGGGATTTTTGAGGCTCCATCTTGCACTGCCTCTCAAATTGGCGAACTCCCGAAGTCTTTGTCAGCAACCGCACACTAAGGGTTGTTATGTGGTAGAAAATAAGGAGTGAACACGTGGTCGTATCTGACTAGTGACATGTGTCCCATTCTAATTGGCCTGATCAATCTTTGAAACACTTCAAAAATGATGACACGTGGCATGTATCTCGTGTTTCCACTTCACCCCAGGTGATGTCAGTATATTGGGTCACCTCCGTGACTTCTTGACTTCAGAGGGTTTCTTCCTTAAAACACTTCAAAACGTCCGAACTCTCGGACAGTGCTACTCCAGATTTTCGAAACTCCAACGCTTCGAGACTTTGGGGGAATTTACCTTACAACCTTCAAACTATCCGAATGTTGAACCAGTGAATACAAAAATCTCCTTAGCTCGGCTATCAAATAATTAATGTAGTGACACGTGGCCCCACTGACGGGCGACATGTGCCAAGTCCCAAATGGTAATAAGGGCATGTAAAAAGTACAAAAACAAGTGACACATGGTAAACCTAGGGTAGGTTCACTTCACCCCAGGTGATGCCATCATGCCACATCATATTCGACACTTCAGGACTTCAACACTTCAGGCTTCAGGAGATTTCATTCCAGGATACCTTATAACTCATGAATGTCAAACTTCCTAATAGATACACGTCACTCCAGCGCTCCGGGAATTCAGAGGATTTCATTGTTGAACAACACACAACCCTCAGACTGCCGAATTCCGAACATTTCTTATTCTGTGAACATGTGTCCCTGGAAATGGATGGTCCAGATTGGTTTCAGGCTTCGGGACTTCGGGGATCTGGGACTTCAAATCTATGGGCTTCGATAGTTTTCTCTGTTATAGTTTTAAAACGGCTAGAGGGTTGAAGTCCAAACGACTTCGGTGCTTAACCTCCATGCCACAAAAAAAGAAGGGCCACAGAAAGATGAAGAAGGACACCATAAAATGGTGTGATTTACACAAAAAACCCTGGCACAACACCGATGAATGTCGCTCAAAACAGTCATTGGTGGCTGAGATCAAATACAAGGAGTTGAATCCTGATTCAGAATATGATTATGAAAATACTGGTAAAAGACAGATCATCGATGCAAAACCCACTACTATTGTCATGACCACAACAATTCAACCAAAAGAACCAACAGAACCTGAAGAGGGGGAGCGCCTTTTTCATTCATAGATGTGGGTGAATGGGACCCCGCTGCATTTTATTGTTGATAATGGAAACCATAAGAACCTCATCTTAGCGGAGGTCGTCAAATAGTTGGGATTGTCAACAACACCACACCCACAACCATACAACATCGGGTGGCTTCGCCAAGGATGAGATCTCCGCGTCATCCAGCAGTGTCGATTGTCATACGACATCCATCCCTTCAGGGATGAGGTATTATGTGATGTTGCCCCACTGGATGTTTTTGATGTTCTCTTATGCCAACCATATATGTGGAAGCGCCATGCTATTTATGAGTCTCGACCCCGTAGTGTCATTGTTACTTTGGGGAGTCATCTCTACAAAATACCAGAGGTAATTCTGACTATTGTCCCACCTAAAAAGTGTTGCAAGGTAGTATCTCATACTACAAAATTTAGCTTCTTCACAATCTGTTCAAAAGGTGAACAGAAGGATACTGTAACCACCACATCTTTGGCCCAAGCAACTTCTATCCAATAGAAGCAGGTCGATAAGGTTGCAACAAAGTGAAAAGATTCCTTCTGCACATAGTCATCTAAAGTAGAAAGACTAGTTAAAAAGGTCCAACCCTTCCAGCCATAGGATCGTGACAACCTTCAACAAGCTAAGCAACGCCACTTCTCCAGCAAGGCAAGCAACTCACCAAGATGCAGATTCAACAAATGTTTTTCCCTCTCCCCTGGGCACTCAACGCAATGGAGACCATTACTTCCTAAGGAGGGAGGATTGATCCAGGTGGATTTTTGTGGCCACCAACCTTTTCCAACTGGCTCAAAACAATTTTCTTGCAATTTTGGTAATTTACTATTTTTAGTAGTTTTTTTCGGGTCCCAAACTTTTGGGGCCATTTTGAAGCCCTAAATGACGTTTTTTGGGAAAATGGGGAGCAACATGAAATTATGTTTGATTTTTCTAACACAAAAGTTGTATTCCTCAGATAGATCTTTCCAACGAGCTATCATGCGCCCCAAATGAAGATCATATGCCAAAGTTATGCCCCTGGGAAGTTGATGTATCAACTACCCCCATCGGGACCCGCAAACCTTCTGGATTTTCATCTTCCAGGGTTAGGGTTTTGGGTTTTCCTTATGTTAAGAAGGCCCTTAGAGCCTCATTGTAAAGATCTTATTCTTGCGAATGCGAGTAGCCGTCACATCTCTTCTCATAGATAAGCTGCCACCATTCTAGTGAGTCTTTCACTCTGTATTTTTACAATCTCTTTACATTTATTTCATTAATAGAAATTGTGTATTATTGTATATCTGTGTTTATGGTTGTATCTATGATACATTTATGTTATATTATTGAATATCTGTGATATGTCTATGCATTTCTTTATTATATCTCCGCTCTCATTTTGTGCCAAAAATAATCTGGATCAGTGGTATCAGAGCAGGCTGCTCTTGATCGTTTTTCAGTGCATGTCCCCGACGAGGTCTGAGTATAGAAAGTTGGGTCTCAATCTTGTCTCTCTTAAGGACAATCTCTCTCACACACCCAAGAAACCATCAATGGTGGAAGAAAATAAAAACGACAGAGCAGACGATTCTATTAATCTTTTGTTTGAGCAAGCTCTCACGCGACAGAGGGACGAAATGATGAAGAAATTTGCCCACATCCTTCAACGCCTGCTGAAAGAAACAAAACATCTTCATAAAGCAACCACTTTGGAAGCACCTTTCCTTTCAAGGTACAAGTTAATTTTGATATTCTTGTATTTGAAGGACAGATAGATGTAGAAGCCCTGGACAAATGGTTAAATATGCTAGAAGGTTATTTCTTTGTTCACAATTTTTTCTATAGAGAAAAGATCACCTTCTCACTCCTTAAATCTCTCCCCCATGTCAAACATTGGTGGGAAACTTATTGGGAGTGAAGTTCCAAAGAGGAGTCTGGAATATATGGGGCCGAGCCCACATGGGATTTTTTTGTGGATGCGTTAAAGGAACAATATTACCCTATTGGAACTTATGAGGACCAATACATGATATCGACCACACTGCGGCAAGAGAGGGTCCAAACAGTTCCCGATTTCACCAATACCTTCCATACATTGAGCACCAAGCTGGGTGACATCTAGTTCTGAAATACCGTGGAGCTCTACACACATACATCCAAACTGAAATGGATTTTCTGGACATCTCATCACTCGGTTCTACTTATCGATATGCTATTAAAATCGAGCATAAATTTAAGCACCAAAACAAACGGGATTTCGGATCTGCAAATCCACAACAATCGAAGAATGAGAAAGACGACCCTAACAAACAACTTCCTGAAAACCAGTCTAAGACACAAGAAAAGAAGGGTCCCAGAAAGATGAAGAAGGACATCGAAAAATGGTGTGATTTCCACAAAATCCCCTAGCACAACACCGATGAATGTCACTCAAAATAGTCATTGGTGGCCAAGATCAAAGATAAGGAGCTGAACCCTGATTCAGAATCTGATTCTGAAAATACTGGTAAAAGAAAGATCATTGATGCAGACCCCATTGTTATTGTCATGACCGCAGTAATTCAATCAGAAGAACCAACATATACTGAAGAGTGGGAGAACCTTTTCCATTCACAGATGTGGGTGAAGGGGACCCCGCTGCATTTTATTGTTGATAGCGGAAGTCAGAAGAACCTCATCTCAGCAGAGGTCATCAAACAGATGGGATTGTCGACAACACCACACCCGCAGCCATACAACATCGGGTGGCTTCGCCAAGGATGAGATCTTCACGTCAGCCAACAATGTTGATTGTCATATGACATCCATCCCTTCAGGGATGAGGTATTATGTGATGTTTCCCCACTGGATGTCTGTGATGTTCTCTTGGGCCAACCATATATGTGGAAGCGCCATGCTATTTATGAGTCTCAACCTCGTAGTGTCATTGTTACTTTGGGGAATCATCTCTACAGAATACTAGAGGTAATTCTGACTATTGTCCCACCTAAAAAGTGTTTCAAGGTAGTATCTCATACTACAAAATTTAGTTTCTTCACAATCTGTTCAAAAGGTGAACAAAAGGATACTGCAACCACCACAGCTTCAGCCCAAGCACCTTATATCCAATAGAAGCAAGTCGACAAGGTTGCAATAAAGAGCAAAGATTCGTTCTACACACAGTCATCTAAAGTATCCAGCCTAGTTAAAAAGGTCCAACCCTTCCAGCCACAAGTTCATGACAGCCTTCAACAATCTAAGAAACGCCACTTCTCCAGCAAGGCAAACAACTCACCAACATGCAGATTCAACAAACATTTTTCCCTCTCCCCTGAGCACTCAGCGCAATGGATACCATTGCTTCCTAAGGAGGGAGGATTGATCTAGGTGGATTTCGGTGGCCATCAACCTTTTCCAACTGGCTCAAAACAGTTTTCTTGCAATTTTGGTAATCTACTATTTTTAGTAGTTTTTTTGGGTCCCAAACTTTCGGGGCCATTTTAAGGCCCTAAACGACGTTTTTGGGGAAAACGGGGAGCAACACGGAACAAATATGGGGACCCATACCAACTTTTACAAAAAGACACAAGATAGTGGAATTTTGAAATGACACCACTAAATTATTATGGATACAAAGTGGAGTTCTACAGGAACCCACAGAACTGACGGGACACCACTTGTCGGCCCATTAGACATTAAATCAAATTATTACAATATGACTCAAGGCCCATCATGCTTCCATCCAGTTGTTGATATTATGTTCTGCTACGGAATCCAATGAGTCACCGCTATCATAATTGTAGTGACTGCTTGGAGGTGATCCATGGATGTCGAAAAAAGGAGGCAGTCCACTAAAACATCGGTAGAACGGTGATCCTTACATTGTTGGGATGAGCTCATCTTCAGGTACACAAAGGTCTCCATAGAATTCACTGGTCACTTTGAATTCTTGAGGATTGGGTGGATTAGACTTTTCAAAAACTAGCTCACTGCCTTGAAAAGACAGATTAAATACAAACCAAGCATTGAAATGAGTTGCTTCCTCAACTTCTGCGCGTAACCATTGCTTGAATGCATCTTTGTTGCTACCGAAGAACAAAATGTCTTTGGGACAATAAGTCCAAAGTAACAAATATATCCATCGAGACCACCAATATAAATAGTCTTTGAATGTAGAACAATCAAAGAGAATCCAGCATGAACCATCATACTTGGTTTGGGACATTATCATACAATAATCTGCATAAGAAATATAAGGAGTATAGATGTAAATATAGACTTGTCCTTGGAAAGTTCCTCTAGTGATTATTCCTCTGGTTATATTCTGACTGGTCCTAAAATATCTAAGGAAAGAGCTAAGATGGTTCTTTGACTGAACCCAACAGTTTAAAATATCTTTACATGCAGGACTGGATTTTATACAACACTCTAGACAGTCAAAGCAATAACACTATTTGCAATTTTTACAGACTAGGATCCATTTGAATCCTGGGGGGGCATCTGGTATGCTCAAGGAGGATGAATCCATTTAATGGTCTTATCATTGGCTTCTCTGGTGAGTAGATCAGCTATGCAGTTATCTTTTCGTGGCTTGTATTGGATGTCAAAATCAAAACCATCAAGCCATAAGCTCCATCTGAGAATTATATTGTTACCCTGTTCCAAAAGTCTCTGATTAGTCAACATACCTTTCATATGTTTCAAATCAGTTCTAACAATGAAATGAACAGGTTTTAAAAACAATCTAAATTTCTTAATCCCATTCTTTACAGCAATCATTTCTTTATGGGATGAGGGATATTTAGATTCTGTATCCGTAAAACAACCAGAAGTATATATACAAAATTCTTCCAACTTGGGTCCATTGTTTTGAAGCAATACTGTTGCCCAAGTGTCATTGGAGGCATCAGTTTCAAGAATAAGATGCAATGACATGTCAGGAAGATGTAATCTTGGCAAATTTTGTATCTTCTATTTGATTATTTGAATAGTCGTTGTCATCTTGTGGTTCCAAGGCATCACCTTACTCAGACGTTTCTGCAATATTCTTACATCTTTGGCTTGGTCTCATAGAACTATTTGATGTAGTTTAAACAGCCTAGGAATCTTTGTAGTTGCTTTTGATCCAGAATCTCATCTGGAAACTCAAAAAGCTTTTTAAGCACATGATCTTGCAACTCAACTGCTCCTTTAGATAGTATCAGTCCTAGATACTCTATTTTGGTCTGAGCCCAACAAAGCTTAGACTTACTCAAAACCAAACCATGTTTGAACAGAAGATCATAAACAATCCTTAGATGTTGTACATGTGATCTGCTATCAATAGAACATACAAGAATATTGCCAATATATACAATAACAAATGTCAAATGCTTAAAGATATCATCCATCCTCTTTTGAAACTCAGAGGGTGCATTCTTCAATCCGAATGGCATTACTCTCCATTGGTACTGACCATTAGGTACAAAAAAGGTTGTCTTGTACCTGTCTTTTGGAATAATACCTATCTGCCAGAAACCATTTTTTAAATCAAATTTGCTAAACCCATTGCATTTTCTGATCTTTGCAAATAACAACTCTTTGGATGGAAGAGGGAACCTGATAGGGAGCAAGGCTTCATTTAAAGATCTGTAGTTAATTACCATTCTAGGTTTTCCTCGCTTTTGTTCACTATGCTTATTTACATAGAAAGCAAGAGAAGCCCAAGGACTTCTACTGGATTCTATCAATTTTCTATCCAAGAGTTCTGATATATCCTTTTGACAATATTCAACTTCTGTAGGAGACATGTGATTGGTAGAGGCCTTTTGAGGCTTGGCAATGTAATATTCTTTGTAGGGAAGACTGACAAAGTATTGTTCTCTTGTCCAGAAAGCATTAGGATGTTCTGATGTGCAATCTTTCTCTATTTTATCTTTCACATCCTAAATAATCTCAAGACCATGTTTCTCAGTATGATTTATTATCTTTTGGATCTTAATTAAACTTTCAGCAGATTTTTCAATGTCCTGGAGAGTTTGCTTGGCTTCAATTCTTGTTTCAAACGAAGACTTACTGGGTACTTTTATTGATTTACCCAAGATTGTAACCTGTACAAAATCACCACCTATAACAAATTGTAAACACTTATTTACAAAATCTTGTCCTAACAAGATATCTGCTCCAGTATCATAGCAACATATATTAACCGCTACTTTGGCTCCTTGAATCATTATTGGAAATTCTGGGGCAATAGACTTAATCTTTATTTTAGTCTTATTGACTACTTTGAAAGCAATGTCAATAGGTTGCCAATAATAGGATGGCATAGCTCCATATTTTGCACAAGAATTCATGGCTCCTGTGCCTAGTTGTGCATGTAAAGTATATTGCAGATATCCCTGAACTTTTAAGTCTACAGAAATTACCAATCTATCATCTAGTCCATTCATTTGTTTGGACTTGCTGGCTCTAATTTATGTATCCTGATTGAACATTTCTCTTTCCCATTGTTCATCTCTTTTATTCTTGAGAAAGTTCAATTCTTCTCTTTGCATCTTCAAGCTTTTCCATAGTTCTGTTATCAATGCTTCCTTTTCTCTTATAGATTCTTCTAGATGGAATATGGTGTTGTCTAAAGAATCTTCTGCTAGATTTTCTTCTTCAATTATTTGTTTCATAGGTTTGGAAAATATAACTTGGCTTGTTTCTCTGCTAGCTTGAGGTTGAGGTGGAATAAACTCTGAATCTTTGGGAGTGTAGTTCTGTATATTCACCACGCTTCACTGCTGGATTTTGGCAATTTGAGTGGAGAGGAGAGAAAGCTGAGCATGATAGAATTTGGAGAGGTGGAATTGCCCGGGAGTTAAAGAGGACAATTTTTTTTGAAGTCTAGACCTCTATTGAAGAAGAGAAGGGAGGTCTGATGTGGGGGACATCATTTTGATGTCGAGAAAATTGAGATTTTCAGTAATCTGTGATGTGTCAAAATCACTTTGATAATTAGATTCATCAGATTCAGACTCAACATATTCAATGAGTGAAAGATATTCACCATCTGAACAGTCATAAACCATTTCCCATTCAACAGGATCATAACCTGTCTAAAAAAGATCCATGATCTTGGATTGGAATTTGGTTTTTGTCCGCAGAGGACACTAAGAAGCCCAATGGCCAGGATTTTTATAGATAAAGCAAGTTGAGGTCCTTGCTTTGGAATTCTGAGGCTTGCGTTTAAAATAGGCTTTTCTAGGTTTGGGATTGCTTTTAGTAAACTGTCAGGGAGTCTTTTTCGCAAAAAATCTATTCTTTGATTTACATCTAAAGAAACCACAATCTTTTTTACAAGAGTCTTTTTTATACTTCTTCTGCTGACAACCAAAATGATAAGTTTCAGCGAATGTATCACAGATAATGGTGTCAAACCCTAACTTCTTTTTAACAGACTTATTAGTCTGGCATATGAGACATTCCTTTTGTAGGGTTGTGACAATGTGTTCATGCAATCCTGCTAGAGATAGTTCTTCTAACCCAATTTCTAATGTTTCTAGTCTTTCTCTAACAAGATTAGGAATTTTCCCTGGCATTGCTAACAAATATTTTCTGAGGTAAGAAACATTGTTAGGGTAAAGAACCTTATATAAAAGGTCCTGCATGGTGCATAAGAATTCAGGTAGTTGGGAGATATGACAGAGACACTGATTCATGTGCATATCTGCATAATGATCAGAATATATTTTAGCACTACCATAAAATTCATGCATGACTGCTTTGATAAGCTCTTCGATGGGGTTATCATGATTCATAATTCTAAGATTATCATTCTCATTGACTCTATCCCACCAGAGTCCTAGATTACCAGTGAATCCCCAAGTTAGTCTAAGGAATAACTCATTCCAAGGTACTTGATTTCTGAAAATCATCTTCTGGGTTTTAGCCCATGCCTGCCATTTTTGGAAAATCAACATCATCTCATTATGGGATCTGCAATTGATGTTTGTTACAGGTGTTGATTATATGTTTTCTCTACTGAATGAGGCATGCTTATTTGAGTTAGTTGGATCAAATGGGACTTTCTTACTGGAACCATATTTTGCATTGCCCCATTTTTCCCAAGTAGACTGGAAAGGATTTCCACCTGCATCGTCATCTGTTGAACGCGGTGCATTAGGATTTGAGCTTTCATCTTCGTCCATTCCTTTGATATCCAAAACTGGAATGGAAAGGTTTGGCTGGGAAGAATGAACTTCTTCTTTTAAAGAAGATGCTTGTGATTTAACTAATTCAAGTTTTCTGAGGCTATTAGAACTACTTGAGCAATTCGAGAAAGAGTTGGATTTGGGTGTTCTATAGCAAGTTGCTTGAGCGTCAAATGTTTTTGTTCTTATTTTGAAGAAGAAGAAGAGGGAAAGGAACCAAACCATTTATAGGAAGCCTGTTTTTCTATCTCATCAAATCTTATAGGAGAAGAGGGTTGTTTCTCTTTTTCAAAAGAATCTTTCAGACTCTATACTGCAGTCTGAATTGTATCTAACTTTTCTAAAATCTGTATAATATGTAGTCTGTGAGTCTCTTGATTATTTTCTAAGGTATAAATCTCAGAATGTAGACCATTCATATGTGATTTGGTCTGCAAAATTTCTTGGATCTGTGATTATCTAATTTGGATCTGTTCGCAACAGGATTATATACAGGGGTTCTAGAAAGAGTAGTTTGTGCAGAGGAGGAATTAGAAGTAGATCTTCGAGGGTAGGAATCATAGGTGCTGGTAGATAAAGGAAGACACATGTCATTCTAGATATTGAATCTTAACACTTTGGGATCTTCCAATTCTTAATACTTTATTCCCTGACTCATTTTGTTCGATTATCAGCTGTTGGGCTATTGTAGGTGAAATTCTAGATTGTACAGGCTGATATTCCCTTGACTG